>JAGKTI010000109.1:166345-189594 GCA_018397915.1 Birgus latro
TCTGCTACATCCCTGACTAAAGATTCTCTACTTTTCAGTACCCTAACCACTTCCTTCTCCACCTTTTCCTTGCTTTGTTGTTCAATAACCTCTTTCAAATTTACATTCCCTTCCTCCTGAATTTTCTTCCACCCCTTTTGTTGCTCCTTGATTTCCTTAATATGTTCATCTTGCATCCTTGATTTTGAATCATACTCATCTAATTTACTTTTCATTCTGTCTCTTTCTTCTTCCAACCTCTTGTTTTCCCTCTTGAGGTGTTCTATTTCATTTGTGTGTGTGTGTGTGTGTGTGTGTGTGTGTGTGTTCCCATTATATCTCATGAATGCCTTGAGCTATCAACATGAAACCTTCTTGGTATCAAGATATGGCCAAAATCTTGGACGAGTTAAAAAAATGGGCACTCAGGGTTAAGGTCATGGTCACCAAAATGGCTGCCAAAAGTCAACTAGTTTCTATTGCCTGCCTTTATCACCATTATATCTTATGAATGGCTTGAGCTATCAACATGAAACCTTCAGGGTATCAGGATATGGCCAAAATCTTGGGCGAGTTCAAAAAGGGACACTCGGGGTCCAGTCCTGGGTCACCAAAATGGCTGCCAAAGGTCAATTAGTTTTTATCATCCGTCTTTAGCATCATTATATCTCAAAAACGGCTTGACCTATCACCATGAAACCTTCAGGGTATCATGATATGGCCAAAATCTTGACTTGGCCAACAACATATTCTGGCGGGCGATTAGCATTTGGCTCTTGAATGCTTTTCTTTCATTCTAAAAAATTTTATGGTGGTAAATGATGAGTGACTCTACACTGAGTGACAAGCCAAATGGTTTCCTGTACACCAGGAAACCATTTATTATGCTGAATGATAACCATATAACAAAATTATGGCACATGGTGGTTTAGTGGGAAATTATGGTGCTCCAATCGGATTGAGCCAGTGAAGGTTTTTATCCAAGGGGTGGTTGGGGTTTATTGCTCCCGTAATGCCACTCAGGGATGAGTGAGGCTGGTCACTTGCATCTTATGTCAGGACCAACTAGCCTAGCCCCAGGCTCCTATGCTCCTCATGGGGCAATGTAAGATTGGATGATGGATGGTAAATATTGATTGTACTGATTTTGTTTTCTCTTTTCTTAGTATCATGTTCATTCTAATTCACTCGTGTTTGTTTGTCAAGCGTAAAAGCCAAAAAACGCAAGCATGTTGGAGCCTTTATACACGATACGATACGATACGATAAATTATACAAGTGGCAGACTTTCTAAAACCTACTCAGATCTACTGAAATTCATTATTACAAACCTAACTTTAACTTATTTATCCTGTCTTACCTAACAGAACAAAATACTCTAACCCAAACAAAAATAACCTAACCTAACCACACAACCTAACCTAGCTTAACCAAATCTAACCTAACCTAACAGAGTAAACTAACATTACTTAATGATAACCTAACCCAATCCAGCCTAACCAAACCAAAAGCAACTAAAGCAAACAAGCTAAAATGGAAAACCAAATGAATTCTGGTATAATCCTCTAAGAAACAGAAGGCGATCTCTTAAATATTAACAGAAAATTTATCCTACCTTTGAACTGTTGATTCACTGACTTTGTAAAGGTATACAGTGGTGCATTTTCAAATATGAAGGGAATCCATCAATAAACAAGGATAATAAGATTATATAAAAGAGGGGTAAAATTAAATTAGAATATGTCTGATTAGGTTTGCATAAAATAAGTTAGATTAAGTCAGGATAAATTCAATTTTGTTATGAATATTTAGGTTGTCTGGATAAACCAGCACTGATAAGGGTAATTTTGTGCCAAAAATCGAGTTCTAAGATGAGATCTGTTGTCTTCAGCACACCACAAGATGGCATTTGTCGTCTTCGGCACACTCTCTGGCACCATTGGGAACTGTAAATGTCGTTTACCACAATTGTGGCAATCATTTACCACCACAAATATAAAGAAAAAAATGTGGGGAAAAAAAAAAAAAAAAGCTTTAAGAATATGAAATGAAGTGGTAAGGTCTTTCTGCTGCTTAAACCAAACTGTACATTTACCTCAACAAATCTACAGTCAGGGGTACAGCGAGCAGCTGGTTGAAGGTTCACTGAGGTACGTGTACCCTGCAGCAGATTAAATATTCTCCCTAACTATACCTTTTTCATCACTTTAACCTGACCATGCCTATGTACGTTTCTGGTACTTATCATAACAGTATGTACGTATCTAGTGGGTCTAAACTGTTGTAAAAGTGGAAATATTGGTTTGAACTTGGGGTGCCAAAGACCAATTAGGATAAATCCCATAGGTTTTGTGTACTGTTTATCACATGAATTCATTATCATATGCCATGCTCGGTACTAAATATGCACAATAACCAAGGAATTAGTGTACCTTCAATTGTACCATTAAGAAAAAAGAAAAAAAGAAAGCTATCACCTACAATACTGGACGGTGTCTCACCTTGTACAAAGTTTCATCCCATATAGAAGTCCTGAAGCACACACATTCAAGGGGCTTTGATAATCTCTTCAGATCTTCTTCTCTCTCATGGAAGATCTGAAACAAGTACAAAAAAATATGGAGCTGTTCACAGCTTACAGAACAGTATAGCAATATGCAGTACAATATTTTTTTATAAAATGTTCCCAACTGTGTAAAAAACAAACAGTACTACTATAGAATAACTACAACAAAAGTACACTACACTGTGCTATGGACCTGGCAATACACATTTTCTGAATGCACAGATGTCTTTTTCTCAGTTATCTGTACAAACAAATGTACATTTCATGATTAATGGCACATTGACAAGTAGGCTAAAGTTGAGGGGGCAAATTTAAATCAATATGGACAGAAAGAGGAATACAACCTGCACATTTCCTACAGCTTATACATACTTACCTGGTACCTAATTAAAGGGGTACAAGCAAAGGATTTGAGACCACTCTTCCTTGAACTGATATGGGAATATGGCAGCCCTATTACCTACCACATGAGAGTGAATGCAGTACAGTACTGCAGTTGTTTGAACACAGGATATGTTAAGCAACTAGGATTTCCTTCTCGCTCCCATAAATAAAAAGACGGCTCACTTACTAACTGATCAACTCTTTCCCATCTCTTCAACATTACAAAGTACTGTAATGTACTTCTATTTCTATATGATCTGTGTTACTCTATCTCCTTACAATCTGCCCACAGATAGTGTACATTCCACTGTTAAGTGTTCCTTTATATCTGTTTTTATTTCACCAAACTAACTTCACCACTTAGTCTGATTTTTGGCACAAACCTTCACAGTTATGACCCAAAATTTTTCTGTAATGACCTAAATGGATCCAAAAGACCAAAAGACCTCAACTTTCATATTTGTATACAGGATGCATCAGAGCTAGAGCAACACTAGGGGATGTTACTTACAATATCTCTCTGGTCATCCTGCACCAGATCCATCTTGTGAATAAGGCAAAAGACTCGTGCCTCTGGTGAGTTTTGTAAGATAGCCTCCAGACAGCTCTGGTAGTAATGCATGTCTCGCTCTGATGCAAAGAGAACATCAAAAATTGAACACTTTCAATTTAATACAGTATTACATTAGGCTACATCTGCTCACAGCTAGTCATCAGAGCAGGATACCATATCTAACATGGTAGTTCATACAGAACTAATAACAATTAGCTATCACTATAATAGAACTTAGGTCTCACTGCCAGGGGAAAATAGATGGATCACCACTAGGCTACATATTTATATGAAATATCGTAATCTGTATGCTCCACTTTCTTTGAGCCAAGTCCAAAGATATATATAAACATAAGCCACCATTCAAGCTGTTAAGCATAAAACTCTGCAAAAGTTACTTGTAGCACAGCACTGCAAGTTACCTGTGCTGTTATGAATTCATACTCAAATAGTGATAAAGATGTAATGAAGTATGGATAGTTCTATGATGAGAGGAACTGCCTCTTTGAAACGAGATACCAGATGCACTTTTGTGGAAAGAAACCATCATCAGATTTAAAGAAATGTATGATAAAATTGTAATACTGGGTGGGGCATTACAAGCATGACTCAATCCTGTAAATATACAGTTGGGTGAAGAAAGTTAGCTAAGAACTAACCTAATTCTCGGCTTTCGACATCAAACACATATATGAGCACTTCCACGTTCCTGAAGATGTTGTCACGCTGGGAGACAAAGTAGTTTTCCATGAACGCTTCCTGTCTGCAGGCAGAGACAATTCAACAGCATATTATACTAATACATGGCCAAGCACATATACAGGTACAGTATTTACTTCCACTAATGAGGTTATGTTTTACCCAGCAATGGTTTGTTTGCTGTTTGTCTGTCTGTCTGTTAGCAGGATTACTCATAAAGTCATGAATGGATTTTGATGAAATTTGTGGAAGGGTGGGCCATGGGCCAATGAACAAATGATCAAAGTTTAGGGAGGATCCAGATCCAGAGTATCCCACACAATATCTACAAAAGTTCTCAATGAATTTCAATGAAAATTTTGTGGAAAGGTGGGTCATGGACCAAGAAAGAAATGATTAAATTTTGGTGCGGATCCAGCTCTGGATCCTTTTTAATGGCAATGGCATTGCCAGAGGTCTGCACTCTCTAAGCGCTGTCTAGTTTCGGTTACTCTGATCACTATCGTAACCATCATTATTAACCTGTACCATCCTGGGCATTTTTGCAATTTTATACCCACCGAATCCCGGACCAAAAACAGAAAAAAAATTTATTTCATAAAACAATCCAAAAGAACATATAAACCAAGGAGAAGCAAAAAAAGAAAAAAAAAAAAAAAAAAGGGCTCCTTATAGGTGACATAGGAGCAGGATGGCTGGCCATTGTGTTTTAAGCCCAGTTTCCCAAGCCACGAGTGACTTTTCCCACCCAGTTGGGAGGGATGAGAGAGAATGGGGGATTCGTTGCTCTCAATACCCTCCTCCACTGGCTCATATTCCTCCCCAGAAAAGTCATCCAGGTCTTCCTCTTCTGAAGAATTACTAAATGAAGAGACAGAAGGCTCCATGTGAATATTTCAACAGCCTCCTCCAGCCCAATGAGGCAGAAAAATGGCGTGATTTTCGCGACAGTGGCACGCTGATGTTACCCACCCACACAGAACAACACTCATTGCTACAGTGCACAGTGTTGCCAATACATTAAGCTACTCCTTAGCACAAAATTAGCTAGATTGAAGCAGTTTGAGACATGCTACAGCACTTGAATTTAGCTGTCGGCACCAACACGTTGGTGGGATTAATAGAGATGTTTTGCACTGTCGGCACCATGCCGACGGCAGGAATGTATGGGTTAACATACTGTACCACAGATAAATCACCATTACCAGATTATGATCAATGCTTTAAAGAGACTGCATGAATGGGTGGAGATGAGAGTCTGGATACAAATTTCGGGGGTCTGTGTTTATACATGACTAAACTTTTTTTTTTTTTTTTCAAAGTAAGGAAGAAAGAACCAAAGACCAGAAGCCAACAAGACTGTTCTCTGCAGGATAAAAATACAAAAAAAATTACGGATTATATATAGGTAGGTGGTGGCAAACATCATCCACTCACTTGATGTAGTGCTGCCTGCTTCTTCCTTCATCTTTATCATTCTTTTTCTGTATCTGCCCTCCTCTCTTCCTATTACTTTCATCTTTTCTGTCACTTGTTATTACTCTTCTTTCCTTTGCTGATAGCTTTACACTGAGTGACAAGCCTAATGGTTTTCTGAAAGCCAGGAAACCATTTACAACTCTGAGTGGTAACCATATAACCAACCAACATGTGTTTCCTACACATCAACAAGTGGGCTGGCTGAGGGTTAGTGCCCCTTTCCATTAAACATCTGGCTACCTCAAAGGCAAACAGCCACCCCTTAAGAGTTTATGGCATCTGGCTATTGATAGACAAACAGATAAAGACAGAGATAGATAAATCGACAGATATAAGCAGGAACAACTTTGTGATGATGTGAGTTTTGGAAGGCAATGACTTACCCACCACAGTCCCAGAGATTGAGGACCAAGTTACCGAGGAATCTAACATGAGAGTGCTCCACATCATCTGCAATGACAGAATGGTGGTTAATAGCAAGATACAGTTGTTAAAAAAACACATGTGCAATCATATGTAGAGCGACCTAAACTAAGTTACCATAAATGCTTTTTTTATTTTTTTTAATGGACTATCCAAAAAAGAAGAAATGCTTATCACTATAAACTGAACCCTTTTTCCCACCTACAACTGCAGAACTGCAGTGGGCAAATTTAGATATTGCAAAGAGAAAGCATACAGATACTATCTATCTATCTATCTATCTATTGCCAGACGCCTCAATCCCGAACGGGGTGGCCACAAACAAATCGCCTCCATGTCACTCTGTCCCCTGCCATTTCACTACCACGCCCCCAACTCACACCCCCCTCTCTCATATACCTCTCCACTCCATCCCTCCATCTCATCCTCAGCCTCCCCCTCCCTCTCACCCCCTCCACTTCACTCACATACACTCTCCATCCTCTCCACATGCTCAAACCACCTTAACGTGTTTCTCCTAACGCTTCCCATCACGTCCTCAACCACACCACAATGCTCCTTCACTTCCTCATTTGTTAGTCTGTCTCTCCATGTGACTCCACATGCTCCTCTCAAATAACTCATTTCCACTGCTCTCACTCTTGACTTCTGTCCTTCCAACAGGGTCCAAGCTTCACTTCCATATGTCAGAGTTGGTATCACAATACTGTCATGTAACAACTTTTTCACTTTCATGCTCACCTCCCTGTTTCTTATCACTGCTTTCAACGAACCAGCAACCTTCCTTCCCTGCTGTACCCTTTCGAGCACTTCACCCTCCAGACTACCATCCTTACTCATCACACCCCAAGTACTTAAATTCACTCACATTCTCCATATCCTTCCCATCCAATCTCACTGTACACTCACTGGCTTCACTTCTCTCGAAGACCATCACTTTACTCTTCCCCACATTCACCTTTAGATTCCGTTTCTTACACACTCTCCCAAACTCATCTACCAAGCCTTGCAGCTCCCCTTCGTCTTCACTCAACAACACAGTATCATCTGCAAACAACAGTACAGGGAGTTTCCACACACTGCCCTCTCTCACTAGGGCCACTCCAACATCCACTGCCCGACCTTGTATCTCTTTTATAACCCCATCCATATACAGATTGAACAACCATGGAGACATGACACATCCTTGTTTCAATCCAGCCTTCAAATGGAAAGATTCACTCAGTTTGCCATCCACACGCACTGCAGCCTTAGCACCCTCATACATACTCTTCACTGCCTTCAACAACTTCCCATCCACTCCATATATCTTAATGCCTTCCACAAACCTTGTCTATCCACCCTGTCATATGCTTTCTCCAGATCCATGAAGGCTGCATACAACTTCTTGCCCTTCTCTAGAAACTTTTCCACTAAGGATCTAAGAATGAATATCTGGTCTACACAACCTCTTCCCTTCCTAAAACTTCCTTGTTCTTCTCCAACTAATTCCTCAGTAATTTCCCTAACTCTGTCAATAAGTATCCTACCATATATTTTTCCTATTACACTGAGAAGGCAAATGCCCCTATGATTACCACACACTGCTTTTTCCCCTTTTCCTTTGTACAGAGGAATAATTATACCTGACTTCCAATCCTCCGGGACTCTACCCTCCTCCCAAGCCAATCTGCACACCTTCCACATCCATTCTATTACTATCTCTCCCCCATGCTTCAGCATTTCACCACACACTCCATCAATTCCTGGGGCTTTCCCCATTTTAACTTTCTTCATTGCTTCCACCACTTCCATCCTGGTGATTTCTTCCTCTCTTCTCACAACCCTCCTTCTCCCTGCCATTCCCCAACCACTTATACTTGCATTACTTTCATTCTCTATGTTCAACAGTTCATTAAAGTGTTCTCTCCATCTGTTTACTTTTTCTCCCTTCTCCACTAGTAATCTACCATTTTTATCTTTCACACCCCTACTGACTTCGTTGGCACCCTGTCTAGCTCTCTTTACCTCCTTCCAGAACATTTTCTTACATTCCCTCCACTTGGCACTCAAATTCCTTCCAAACTCCTCATCCACTCTCTTCTTACTCTCTCTTACTAATCTTTTCACCTCTCTCCTCCTCACTACGTATAACTCTCTCATCCGTCTCTCAGCTTCTTCGTCGCCCCTGTTCCTCATCCACTCATTATATGCTTTCTTCTTTTGTGCCACAGCCTCTCTCACCTCTTCAGTCCACCATGCTGTTCCCTGAACCCCCTTTTGTCTTCTCTTCACCCCACACACCACCTCACATGCTGCACAGATTTCTTCTGTGAATACCTTGCACACACCCTCCACGTCCCCCATCTGCTCCAATCTATATTTACCCAATCGCTCCTCCACTTCCCTTCTATATTCAGCCTTTATTCCACCCTCTTGTAACTTTTCTACCCTCCTTGTAACACATACTTCCTCCTGTCTTTCTCTTCTTCTATTCCTCCATCTTGTTTGGACTCTGATTCTTGGTGGTCAGAAAGTCCACTCCCCCAACCTCTATATACTCTTGCATCCATTATACATCTTCTCATCCTTTCATCCACACACACATAGTCAATCATTGCCTTCTGTTCATTCATTCCCCGGTCCTCTCTTCTCACCACTCGCCATATATACCTATGGATCATTTTGTGCCTGAAGAGGGTATTAACTACCACCAACCCCCTCCCAGCACAAATGTCCACTAAAGCACTGCCATTCTCATCCATCTCTGCAGGCACACCCCACTCACCAACCACTCCATCCACCTTCTCATTCCCCACTTTTCTATTCATATCTCCAATCAGAAACACTCTCTCATTCCTTTCAAACTTTTCCAAGCAGGCTTCCACATTTGTCCAAAACTCTTCTCTCACTCTACTTACACGATTTTGCGTTGGCGCATACACGCACACAATTGCCCACATTTGTAGTCCAACTTTCACTCTTACCCACACAATCCTTGACCCAACTGATCCATACTCTCTTACATTCTCCTTCCACCTGTTGCTCACAACAATACACACTCCCTCTTTCGCCCTCTCATTCTCACCCACTCCTGCGCATATACCCCACCCATATTCCCATTCTATCACACTCTCACCTGGCCATTTAGTTTCAGTTATTCCACATATATGCACTTTCGCACTCTCAAGCACCTGTACAATCTCTCTCTCTTTCACCTCATCATTCATACCCCTCACATTCCAGGTCGCAATCTTTATCTCGTCCTTTGTCCGTTCCTTTGTCGTCAACTTTTGGTCAGTCCTGGTCCGAGGCTTCCTGTTCGTATTTTTAGTTAGTTGTTTTTACGGGGTGGGGCACTAACCCACCACCAACCCTTTTAGTCGCCTCTTACGACAAGCAGGGATACTGGGGGAGAATTCTTGAAAACCCCCTACCCCCAGGGGGGGGTGCAAAACAGTAATTTATTCATTATTCAAGCCTCTTGAATCCCAGGTCAATTTCAAGGGAAAACTCCACACGCACACACACACATGCACACACACACACACATACACACACACACACACCATCATCAACATAATCACTGAATGTCTAATAATTTATTGCCCTTTATTTGAACTCAAGACAAGAATGAAGTTTCTCACAACTAGGCCACATTACCTGAACAAATCCCAACCACTCCTCATATATAAATCTTCTTGTACCACATATGGTTGGGGTGCCTTAACCCACTATACCACCTGCAATCTATTTGCTGGATTATGATTACAACCTAACTGTAGTAAACAGTTTCCTGGATTACAGGAGGTGGTGCAGGGGAGGGAAGCCTTCATGCCTTCAAACTTCGTGGCAACACACTCAACCAGTCTATTCATGTACAAATATAAGGTGTCCAGTATGCCTAACCTGACTAGCATTTCATTTTAGCTAAGTGGGCCACTTGATCCCTTGCCTGTTAAGTGCTTCTGACTGGTGGCCATACCAGGTAAGTAAACCAAGTGAGAAAGATAATCCTCCCTCTTATGTGTCCACGGATTAATAAAAAGCCTGTGGTACTAAAGTGTCTCCCCTCCCTTGGATAGTTTCTGGAGACATCTAGAAGAGGAGAATTCATTTGCTATTTAATCAGCTAGTTTTAATTAGAGAGAGAGACTACTGTGTTTCCATCCAAAAACTGGATGGCAGACATTTCACCGTTAAAAAAAAAAAAAAAAAAAAAGCCAATCCCATATCATCCCACCTACCTGTAATTAAAAATATTTTTGGGTAAATGAACAGCCTACTACTGCTGATGGGGACCATTACATGCCAGGAGTATCCGTGATAACTTACTTGTAGCTCCAAGTCGGCTGGTGTCTCTGGCAATATAGTTAGCAAATATGATGGACCGCATGCTGGTCTTCCCAGAACCACTTTTGCCCATCAACAGCACCTGAGAAATGATAAGAGATAAGCACTTTTCACAAAATTTTATATTGTACATGTAGTATTTTAGGACCTCATCTCAGATTAATTAGGATACAGTCCTCTCTCAGAAATTCTAACTTTTGTGTTACCATACACTGTGTAAGATAATTCTGCATTTGTCTAAAATAAAAATAATATTTCAATGACTAACCATTCTGTATATACTCAAGGTCACACAAGTATAATACAATGGTTGTACAGTATACAGTTAACCATGAATAGCTGCAGATATCAGACTCAAGTACTGTATCATAAATAGTTACCATAACTGTGATTATCTGTTAGTACTGTAATAATAAACATGCAGTGCTATTATGTTATAATCCCCTTACAAGGCTAATTTCCCTTGGCACTGCATTTTAAAAATTTAATGAAATTCATGGAAGTTTATACCAAACATTAGTATTCCTCATTAGCACCTTCAGTAACATCCAAATCAAGCAAAAATTGTGTCATGCTGACAGTCATTTCCTGAAATGCAATTACTTCACTCCAATGACATATTATTTATTAATTCTTTACCAAATGGGCGTATCCTTTCCATATTTTCTACTGTAGCAAGTCTTTCTCACCTCACCTGGTTTATTCACCTTGTGAGGCCATGACCTTCCAGCAGTCAGACAGTTGAGGGAAGATGCACGGCCCAAGAAACTGTGAGGTTACTCCAGTCAGATGATGTAATGCAAAAGTTCTAATGATAATTATCTAACTGACCGGTTTTGTATATCCTGCAATAAGTTGTGCTAAATTTTTTACAATATTTTAACATAAAATTAGCAACAGATGGTTTGAAATAAGTGGTATGAATCTATGTAATGAGTACAGCATATAAGTGATTAAATGGTGAAGAGTTCATTGGCAAGAGTAACTGAAAGTTTAAATTTGAACTGAGAATGGGTTGGTGCTTCAACTACATCCGATGGTAGGGAGTTCGAGTAGCGAGCAACATGACAGCTGAAGAATATTTTACGGGCCTCAACCTGGGTGTGCTGTGTGTGGATTTTGAACCTTCAGCTTCGAGTTCCTTGGTGCGGGGCCAAGTGGAAAATGTCAATGGGTTTAATGGGAGAAAGACCATGGAATATTTTATGGCACAGGATCATGTCGCACCTAAGTAGTCTGCCTCTGACTGAAAGTAGATTCAAATTTTTTAGCCTGTCTACATATGGGAGTTCTGAAAGCCACGAGACTTGCTTGGTCCATCTGCGCTGAACTGATTCCAGTAGCTTAAGGTCACCCACAAAGCCAAGATTCCAAACTGGGGAGGCAAACTCTATGATGGAACAAATGTCTGAGATAAGAAGGGAAGTCATGAACTTAGATCGGCATATTGTGGATTTAAGAAAACTAGTAGCAACACCTCCGGCTTAAGAAACCACATCCCTAATGTATATAAGAAATTTCAGTTGTGTTTCAACTTTGACACCGAGGTCTTTGTGACAAATGAAGGGCTGGATTCGGGTACCATTTAGGAAACATACACCATTATTTAAAACATTACGCCGAGCTCTGGAGAACCTCAGATGGGCGCATTTGTTCAGTACAAAGGTTAGACCCCATGAGGCAGCTGTGTCTAACAGAATATTGATGTTCTCTTGGAGAAGATTAGAGGCAATGTTCAATTTTAGTGAGTGGTTAAGATAAAGATTTACGATATCAGCAAACAACATATATTTACAGGTTAGATTGACTCCAATATAATTAACAAAGATCAAGAACAACCAGGGTCCCAGAAATGACCCTTGGGGAACTCCATTAAGAACTGGTTTGGACAAGCTTTGGACTCCATTCAGGGAAACTTTCATAGATCTACCAGTAAGAAAGTTTCTAATCTACTCAAGCAGGCTACCAGATATTCCAATCAAAACAAGTTTGTCAAGTAGGGTCTAATGTCGACTGAACCAAAAGCTTTACCAAAGTCAAACAGTATTAAACAACAGTGTGGCCTAGGTCGTACCAGTACAGTAATCTTCCCACTATCTGACGTGATAGAGCCAAAAGCATGACCGGAAAGTGGTCTTCTCCGGATAGTGGCCCTGAAGCTCCAGCACCACATTCCTGACCCTAACCTAAGCTAACCTAAATCAGAAAACCACCTACCTACCTCCCTACTGACATGCATGGCACTTATTTAAGACCCCATTCACATAAATAATGGACACAAAGCATGAATTAATTGAATTTTAACCAAAAAATGATGATTTTGAGGAGAGTAAGGCAGAGGTGTTCACAAGCTAACAGCAGAGTGTAAGTATCGGACATGGCAGTCACTAAGAAAATCACCCTTTCTCACATCTTATGCACTAAAATATGGGATACAAAGCATAAAATAAATAAACTGTTACCAGAAAATTATGATTTAGAGGTGACTAGGGCAAAAATGTTCACCAGTTGACTAGATAGTGAATGTATGTAAGAGACATGGTAATCACTTAGAAAATCACTTCTTTCACAGCCTGTGCACTAAAATATGGGATACAAAGCATGAAATAAATAAACTGTTACCAGAAAATTATGATTTAGAGGTGAGCAGGGCAAAATTGTTCACCAGTTGACTAGATAGTGAACGTGGTAATCACTGAGAAAATCACCTCTTTCACAGCCTGTGCACTCAAATATGGGACACAAAGCATGAAGTAAATAAAATGTAACCAGAAAAACTATGATTCAGAGGTAAGGCAAAAATGTTCACCAGTTGACTAGATAGTGAACGGATGTAAGAGACATGGTAATCACTGGAAAAATCACCTCTTTCACAGCCTGTGCAGTCAAATATGGGACACAAAGCATGAAATAAATAAAATGTAACCAGAAAAATTATGATTTAGAGGTGTGTAGGGCAAAATGTTCACAAGTTGACTAGATGGTGAATGTATGTAAGAGACATGGTAATCACTGAGAAAATCACCTCTTTCACAGCCTGTGCACTCAAATATGGGACACAAAGCATGAAGTAAATAAAATGTAACCAGAGAATGAGGATTTAGAAGTGCTTATGGAAAATATTTGGCAGCTGACAGTGTACTTACATATCCGTGGTGGCTGTTTACCCCACTTCTAAAGCTCTGACAGTGGTGAAAATGCTCTTGAAGCATGTACAGTAATCCAGTGTTGAACTGCACTTAATCCGTAGCACTGTGAATTATGATTGTTTAAACAAAAACTCACGACAGTTCAGAGGCAACTGTCAGAGTGGAGGGAGGGGAAGACAGTGGGAATATGAAAGTAAACAAGGGTATTCAGCATCACGTGCCAAATTCAAACTTACAGGTCGAAAAAAATCAGATTTTTTCTCTTTTTTTTGCAATTTTTTGGCATTTTTGGGTTTTGAACAACAGCCTACGATGTCCGAACAGTGAGGTAACCGGACAGTGATCGTCCGGAAAGCAGAGAGATTACTGTATGTCACTGAGGTGTAGGTGAGATGTAGCTAGTCTGTTACTGACTTACTGCAAACTGAGCATCATCAAACAGAAGATAATCTACAAAGCTGTACAGTGTCTTACTGATTATACGTTCTAGAGACCTACATGGAATTGGTGTTAGACTTATGGGCCTATAGTTGAGGGGGTCTGTTCTAAGTCCTTTTTTGTAGATGAGGGTGATAAACAGTTTTCAAACAAGAGGACAGGGCAACAGTAGAGAGTGATTGCCTGAAGAGGCAGAAGGCGTAAGCTAGGACCGAAGAACACTCTTTGAAACGCAAGGGATGAAGGCTGCCTGGTCCCATTGCACAGTCCACTTTCAGGACTTAAATAAAAATTTTCACATTGGTAACAGTAAGGTTTATAGTAGAGATAGAGTCATTACATAATTAGCGTGGGCTTGGATTGTGCAGTTCCTTGACTAAGAATACTGTTGCAAATGATTCTACAAACTTGTTGGCCATAGTCATGGGGTCATAAGTTACTTCATTGTTTAAGAGTAGGGGTCCAACTTTGGGTCTAGCTGTTTTCTTCTTTCATATATAAAAGTAGAATAGATTGGGTTTAATCTGACGCAATGATATAAGGTGTTCTTCATAACTAAGTTGGGTACAAATAACAGATATCCTAAACTGGGAATTTATAGAGTTGAAGAGATAAAGTTTTTGTAAAGTCAGATAGGATCTGTGACCATACTGAGTTCTTGAAGTTTTGTATTCATGCCATATTTTAGATCTTAGTTTAGCTAGGCTTTTAGGTATTTTTTTTGTGCCAGGGTGGAAGAGCATTTGTCTGTTTCCTAGCAGGTATGTTCTGCAGGGAAAGTCTATGTATAATTTGTGTTCGATGTTCAGCAATTTCATCTGTCCCAATCATATGATGACAGGGCTTGTCTAATCTTGGTATATTTAACTATGGGCAAATTGAGCTGTCAAAGAGAGTCGTTCATAGAGTTAAATTCTGGGGGTAGAAATACTGGTAAAGGTAGCTAAATGTGATGAGAGCATGACCACAATGAGGATAAGGGGGTACAGTAATGACATTTACTATTCTGTCTTCATCAGCGGTAAAGACAAGGTCCAGGGTATTACCAAACGAAATGAAAGTACAGTAGGTTCACTGATATGACGGTGTAGTCCTAGAGTACTGAAAAGGTCAAGGAAAAGAACATCAGTTCCTGTGATAGATAGATCAACAATCTGATCTACCCAGCATATTGATGGAAGATTGAAGTCTCTCAGAATAATAAGTTCCTTACCTAGACTAAAATTATAGATCTAGTTGATCAAAGCCAAGTTTTCATCATGACTATATGCAGGAGGATGGTATACAGTAGGGAAATAAAGATTATGGGACGGTAGACGGACAGCAAGTATACTGGAGGGTCCCTCTGGTAGAACACAAGCTTTGATGCAATTCTTAGTATAAACGCATACTCCTCATTTTGGTCTAGTTGATATAAAGTCTGGCGCTTGGTGGTTTAGTGGGTAATTAGGGTGTTCCAGTCAGATTAAGCCTGGGCAGGTTTATATCCAAGGGGTGGTTGGGGTTTATTGCTCACGTAATGCCACTCAGTGATGAGTGAGGCTGGTCACTCTCATCATAAATATCAGGACCAACTTGCCTAGCCCTGGGCTCCTACGCTCCCTATGGGTCAACGTAGGATTGGATGAAGGATGATGATATAAAGTCAGTATGAAAGAGTGTGTATCCCTTAATATTGACAACAGAATCATTCATAACTGGATGAAGCCATGTCTCTGTTACACAAAAAATATCAATATCCTCTTTGAGACAGGTTTCACAAACATAAAAAACTTTATTTGTTAAACTGTTAACATTCTTTAAGGCAAAGTTATGTGAACTAAAATGTTTGAGTGTGTTTGCATGGGGCAGAGGATGTGGACTTAGTTTTTTGTTTGTCTGGCAGCTCTAGTATTTGGACTAGTACCCCTATGTGCATGGCCAACAGCATCACTGCCAGTCACACTGGCGTCAGTCTCACTTGGACTTGCTACATTACCATGGGGGCATCCCCCATCATCTTCCATGACAGCAGCTGGGTCCGCTCCACCAGTCACACCTTCCGCATAGTTGGTTCCCTGGTTTGCGTCTGTGTCTGAGGTGACAGTTGTACCAGCAATAGGTGTTGGATCGGTATTAGTTTGGGTCCAGTTTCTGATGTTTGTTTGTTGTATGGTGAGTCTGCATTACTGTATTTCTCATCTCTGACTGTATGTGAGGTCCCTTTGGATGCATACACTAGATAGAGGAGAGTTCTTCAGTTTCTTGGAAGCTTCAAGTAGGGTTCTCTTGAGGGACGGATTTAATATTTTGGTTCTAATTAAGTTACCGGTATGATTTATAGGGACAATTTCATGGAGCATGATATTTGCCCCAGGTAAAAAAGCAGCTAGTACATCACTGAATTTGTTCTGAGCTCCTTCTGGCACCTTGCCAAAAACCTTTCTAACAACTTTACCTCATCATCCTTCCCTCCTCTTTTCTACTCTGATGGCTCTGTAGCTATTTCTTCTACTGATAAAGCAGATCTCTTCGCTCAGACTTTCTCCTCCAATTCCACCTTAGACGATTCCGGTGCTATTCCTCCATCACTGCCCCCCTCTGAATTCCTCTTGACTGACATTAAATTTTCTTCAGCTGATGTGTTTTCTGCCATCACTGGCCTCAGTACTAAAAAGGCATATGGTCCTGATGGAGTCCCTCCTGTTGTCCTCAAAAACTGTGTTTCTGTGCTTACACCCTGCCTAGGTAAACTCTTTCGCCTTTGTCTCTCAACTTGTACCTTTCCTTCTTGCTGGAAGTTTGCTCTCATTCAGCCAGTCCCAAAGAAGGGTGACCATTCCCAACCCTCTAACTATCGTCCAATTGCTTTAACATCCTGTGTCTCAAAAGTTTTCGAGTCAATTCTTAACAGAAAAATTTTAAAGCATCTTTCCTGTAACAACCTTCTTTCTGATCGTCAGTATCGGTTCCGTCAGGGACACTCCACTGGTGATCTTCTCACCTACCTTTCAGACTCTTGGTCATCCTCCTTTCGGAACTTTGACAAAAGCTTTGTCATTGCACTTGACATCTCAAAGGCTTTCGATCGAGTCTGGCATAAATCTTTAATTTCCAAACTGCCCTCCTACGGTTTCTATCCTTCTATCTGTGCCTTCATCTCTAGCTTCCTTTCTGGTCATTCTATAGCTGCTGTTGTAGACGGCCATTGTTCCTCTCCTAGACCTATCAACAGTGGTGTTCCTCAGGGCTCTGTCCTATCACATACTCTCTTCCTTTTATTCATCAATGACCTAAGCTGTACATCTAACCCTATCCACTCATATGCTGATGATTCCACCCTTCACCTTTCCATTCGGTTCCTGCAACGTCCATCTCAGCAGTTACTTCAACAAAAAAGGGATGAGGCTATGGCACACCTAATGTCTGAATTGGCTCGTATCTCTGATTGGGGTAAAAATAATCTTATTTTTAATGCATCAAAAACTCAGTTCTTACACTTATCAACCCGACAAAATCTTCCTCAGGATTACCCACTATTGTTTAATAATGAACAGTTATGTCCTGCATCATCCTTGAACATGCTTGGGGTTTCATTCTCTCGGGATTTGTCTTGGAAAGAACATATTACATCTCTTGTGAAATCTACTTCCAAGAGATTAGGTGTGCTAAGCCGATTCCGAACTTTCTTTGCCCCTGCACAGTTGTTGACCTTGTACACAGGTTTTATTCGCCCGTGTATGGAGTACAACTCTCATGTGTGGGGAGGCTCCCCACATGCAGCTCTTCTCAATAGGGTGGAGTCAAAGGCTTTTCGTCTCATTAACTCTCCTCCTCTTACTGATTCCCTTCAACCTTTGTCTCTTCGCCGCACTGTTGCATCTTTATCTCTCTTCTATCGCTACTTCAATGGTCACTGTTCCTCTGAATTGTCTGCTTGCATCCCTCCACCTCTACAACGGGCACGTAGTACCCGTCTAGCAACAAACTCTCATCCCTTTTCTGTCCAACTCTCTAATGCAAGAGTTAACCGTTACTCCCAGTCCTTCATTTATGCAACTGGTCAACTCTGGAACTGTCTTCCTCTGTCTGTATTTCCTACTTCCTATGATCTCCAGTCTTTCAAACGCAGTGTGTCCAGGCATCTCGAATTGAACGGATCTTGAATTTGGCTCTCTTTTGTATTGTTTTTGCTTTTTCTTGGAAGGAACAGTATGCAGGCCTGTGGCCTTTGGTTCCTTCTTCCTTGCATAAAAAAAAAAAAAAAGTACCTAGTCCCCTAATCACAACAGAGTGTATACTTTTCTCCCTCTCTCTTATCTCTTTGGCCTCCTCATGTAGAATCTGCCTAATCTCAGGAAGACCTGGAATGTTGATGTGGGGGTTGGACTGAGAATGGGATGGATCATGGGAGTGAAATTTAGGGGCTTCTTGCAGTGCTTGGACTTGTTGACATAAAATGTTGACAGAGTTAGCCAACCCCTTCACAGTCTCAAAAAGTTGTGTCAAAGTCTGTGAACCGTTGTTATTAGCCTTGTACATGTAGTACATATGTATGATACACCAGCATTTCGAAAGTCATGGATTGTTTTGAAAACTGTGTATGGGAGCCCACTACACTTTTTGTGCATGGGTCCATACTTTGCAATGATCACATTCTAAGGAGTCAACATTATCAATTTCATCTTGGGAGGTGCCACATGGAAATCCAACTTCAGTTTTGCTTTGGAGTGGCACATCTGGCCTTTGTACCTCACTTATGTTCTGGCAGCCTCTACCTCTTGCCCCAGCCAAATTGGCTTACAGATTTCAGTCAGGCCTACCAGGTGTTGGGGTTGATGGATTCACCAAGGGAGCTGAGTCGGCATAAATCCTGATGATCCAGATGAGGTCACACCACACCACTAGCAGCCACAAACAGTCGGGTATTGCCTAGCAAAGTTGACGACACTTCTCGCAGACCAGCTTTCTCTCTTCACCTTAACGTCCTGTAATTTCCTTCTTGGTGGATCACAAGGGAGTCAGAAAAGTCACATACAAGGTCCATAAGTGTTACTCCAGCACAATCAAACCATTAATAAGGGCAAAAAGGCACCAGTAGAAGAGCACTGCACAACCCATTTGTTAGTTTGTTATTATTACTGGATTACTACAGCTACGGGGGATTTTTATAAACTTACCTCATAAAACTATAAATGGGGATTTAGAATGTGAAAATATTTTGTCGATGTCTGTCAGAAGCTGGACATATTTAACGTTCCTAACACACATTTTTAGATTTGAAAGCTGGCTGTCAAATGCAAGTGAAGTTAGGATGGGTTAGGTTTGGTTAAATGATTAAGTTTCCCATTGCTTTGACACAGGATACACTGACATGTCCAGTCTGAGCAATGGTTGGTAAACAACATGGCCAGTTGGACAGATCGTCGATAAATATTGCCGCAGGCAACCTGGCCACTTCCTTAAATATCCCAAAATACATATATTTTGTCTTTTTCCAAGCACTTCTTGCAGTCACAATGGAACAGTTAACTATCTGTGTTGCTTATGTATCACAATTACTTACCTTGAGATCGTGAGTTTGTTATAATATTGGTGGAATTGCTGCGCCTGTTTGGATAAGAATTACCTTTTATTTTTCACAAGACTGATGTTACTAAAGGCATTTGCCAAATGAATATAGGAGTAAAATAATCGCTCATGAAATAAGAACTTGTGCAATGTACTGATGAATGAAGCGAGATGAAGTGGACAGTAAGCATCCAGCTACAATTACAGAGGTGTCAACAACCGAAACAGGTTACCAGTGTGGGTGATGTATGTCGAAACAGCTCAGATTTTTAAATAAAAATAGACAAGTGCTGCTATAAGGCACAAATATCCACCACGCATAGCTGTCGTCTGAATAGAGACGAGGCTAATGAACGGAGTCAAAAGAGTAAGCCTCTTCCAGAAGGATATCTGTGAGTAATAGTGAGTACTATGGAAGTGAATTTTAGAACAGCTTAAGAAGGTAAGGTTTATAATGCTTAAAAGGCTTTGATACAGAAGAGATTGAGTACAGAGTCTGCATGAGGATTGAATGGTGCTTGTTATTCCTACGGTAGCCGACTTGTTCACCCTTCTACTTTAAGAAAACTCGTAAAGTCCTGTCCCTGTGCAAACCTTTTTCTTCATTTTGTCTCCGTTTGACTAAGACGACGAAATAATTACGCAGGATCCACCCCCCCGTGGCTGTGTTTACAGTCTGAACAAATTCAACTCAATATCTAGTCTTCAATTATTTCCTTTTCTTTCAGTCCTATTTTAGAACTCTACACTTTGAAAAAAAGTTTCTTTCTTTTTACTATTTTGCATATTAAATTATCTACATATATTGTCTCGCATTATAACTAAGCAAAAAGAAACCCAAGTTTACAACACCGAAAACCAAGACTATACAAAGATTATTTACATATAAAGGGATACTTGCCTACTTTCCATTAAATGGGACAAACTCTGAATATCACATGTAACATAACATAACATATATTAAACATGTATTAACATTAAGAACCACATGCAACGTTATCAAAATAATTCAGTAAAATGTAAATGTATCAGTCATGATCATGTGACTACTACGTCCAATGTTGCCAGCTACGAGATGTGCTGGTATCATCCACTGAGCTCTATAGTATGGAGTTGCTTTCTTAAAGGTAGCAGCATTTAGTTTGTGTAACCGCCGCCAGGGGCCCAGAGCGGCGTTGATGTTGTTTATCTACACCACCCACGTCCACGTCTTTTGAAATCAGCCGGTGAATTCCGAAAATATAGTGCCATGGCCCACTGCTTTACTTATGTAAGCAACAGCGAAACGGAAACAGCAAGCTAAGAACAGTGGATCCAATTGCATTACCATTGTCGAGGCAACGATTGGAGGGGTTTCAATATGGCGGCCAAGGCTTCACGCTCGCTGCGGAGATAGCCACTCCATATTATAGAGCTCAGTGGGTATCATCATTAAATATTTTTCGCGTAAGGATGCGAAAAAACTCACCTGGTTTACTCACCTGGTTGGCTACCTTTTTTTGCACTGGTTAGTTGGGCAGTGAGAGGAGTTGCATAGAGGAAAACAAGGGTACCACAAATCTGAAGGTACGCCAGTCAAATGGGACAGCCAAGGCAATCTAATAGCCTACTATCAATAGGAAAGACTGAGTTACGTTCCTTAAGCAGAGTAAAATAACACTAACATGGTGCATTATAATGGGAAATATTGTTAATATTGCAGTGAACAGAAATTTCAAAGCAGGGTATATAGAGAGGAAAGGTGGGTTAATGGTCAGTGGTAAATGGGGTTCGAGAGCTAAATGAAAAGGTTTAGCATGAGTCTAGTCAGGAAACTGATAAAGATGAGGACCTAGAAAAGAATGTAAGGCTGACTTAAATGAGCAAATTGAGCTCAGAGCAACAATATCATCTGGTAAAGAGTTCCTCAGACTGACGCACCTAATCGAGAAGAACCACCTCCTAGCCTAACTACGAGAGCGAAGAATCTTAAATCTATGCACTCGCGTGCCCAATGGGGGTGCCAAAGTAAAAATTTCCACAGGTTGAATACTACATTCATGATGAAAATTTTTCAAATGTTTTAGCAAATCTGCACGTAATAAACGCCCCTGTACAGAGTACAGATCAAGAATCCTAAGTCGTTCACCATAATGAAATTCGGTTAGTCCTTCTATATGACGAATCCAAGATCTCTGTACTGATTCCAGTAAACGAAGATCTCCCACAAAGCCAGTGTTCCACACACAAAAGGCATATTCCAGCAAAAGTCTAATATGTGTTTTGTACAAGGTAAGCATAAAGTCCTGTGATCTACAAAGACATCTTAGAAAATTGGCAGGCAGACAACCCAGAAGCTTTGTTAACAATAAACCTGATATGGAGATGGAATCTGAGGGAGGAGTCCACCAAGATCCTTGTGAGAGTCGACCAAGGATTGCATGACCCTGGAGGTGGTATTCAGATAAAGTACAAGTATGCTGCCACGCCACAGTACCATGTTGAAACCTCAGGGCCACACACTTGTCCCTGTTAAGATCGAGACCCCATGAATCGGCAACTGAGCAGATATTATCTATGTCATTCTGACAAGAAGTTGCACCTAAAGCCAATGACAAGGGTGGAGACGGACAGTACCTTAGGTAAATCTTGAGATCGTCAGCAAAAATCTTACAATTATTCAAAATAGGTGATGGCAAATGATTGACATATGTGAAGAAGGTAATGGTCCCAAGAGCACTCCACTTTTAACCTCCCTAGAACTACTTTTAACACCCGAGACAGACACATACATTGTCCTACCCCGTAGAAAAGAGCCCATCCAGTTCAACAAGGCACCTACAGTTCCAATACTTTGGAGTTTTTGGAGCAAAATAGAGTGACTCACTACGTCAAAAGCTTTAGAGAAATCAAATAAGATCACATCCAACATCCAACCCAGAAGTAACAAAGTTAAGTCAATAATAGCTGATCGTCAACTGTCCTTCCTCGTCTAAAGCCAGATTGATCAAATGAAAGTATGCCATTTTGTTCAAGACAGTTGTAAATATGTTCGGCCACAATTCTCTCCATAGTCTTACAATAAACAGAAGTTAAGCTAATAGGCCTGTAATTCAGTGGGGCAGAACGGGAGCCTCTCTTGAAGATAGGTATTACTCGTACTTCTGAGACCTTCCACATTGCCGGGAGTAAACCATCACTTATACTAGTCATGAAAATTTTAGACATGGGATAGGCCAAAGATGGGCATGATTTGAGCAGTCTGGGGTGTAGGCCATCGGGTCCCGTACTTGAGCTGGCGTCTAGCACTGCAAGTCTCTTGGACACATCAGACAAAGTAACGTTAACTGTATGAAGAACACCATGGAAAGTCTGATGGGGGAAAGGCTTAAGATTTCCAGCTTTAAATACTGAGGCAAAGCTATCAACAAACATTTCTGCCATAATACCACAATTGTCAACCAGTGACCTATCAGGACACCTGAAAGGGCCTACTGAAGGAGCTCCAACTTTTTTACTGCGAATATACTAGTGAAAGGATTTTGGGTTATCTTTTTGTTTATCAACTAACGCCTTCTCTGTCATGGCTTCCCGATGGAAAGCTAGAGGGGCTGCTGAATAGAGAAGTACAGAAATTAACTTAAATAATTTACTTAAAACACACACACACACACACACACACACACACACACACACACAAAGTGCCTTCTCAAGGTTT
>JAGKTI010000110.1:0-31053 GCA_018397915.1 Birgus latro
GAAATCTGTCAGGCAAATAAAAATTATTTGCAATGTGTGTATGTTGCATCCTACCCTCTGCAACACAATGTTTACTCTAGATCCTCAAATGCATGGTCTAACCTTTTGTATGACAAAAGTTTTCCATCAGCTGAATAAAATAGTCTGACATTAGCCGGAATAAAATCTTCAAGTAATCGCTTGCTTTACATTTTAGAGGGTTAACATCAAGACCAGAATTGGGCTTTTCTTAAATAAACCAATCATCATTTAATATACATTTTGTAAAAATTCAGTAAAACGGGGATGTCTTTTTCTAGTTATCTAAATATGCCCTCATTTAACATACAATCAACAAATTCATAACTAAACAAGTGGTTAACTTTGGTATTATCCATACATTGCAACCAAACAACCATGGCACTATACGGACGGCTTTCATAAACTGCACGCCACATTTCACTAGGTAATATATTGAGTTTTCCTATTTTTGTCCTGGAGTGGGACACCTTCACATGCTTATACTATTATGGCTGGGTGGCAGAGCTGCCCAGTTATACAAACATCCCTCAATCCCCTCCCTACACCCCCTTAAAGGAGGGTGGTTGACTAGCCTGCAGTCCAGTGGATTCATGTTCTACTTCATTACTACCACTACTACCATCACTACTCACCTCAAAGCTTGTGGAACATAACCATCCTACTTATTACTGGGATCCACAACTAAGGACACCCAGAAGACTATAGCCCTCCTAACAATAACACCAAAAAGACCTACATAAATTAAGGTCATGGTTAAATATAGTGATGTTTACCTGTCCATTTGGGCTTGTTGGGCTGGTCAGCTGAGAAGAGAATGGGCTGGCATGGTGTGATCCAGGCTTGGGGGGGAGGGCAGGGCGGGAGGGGCAAGTGGGAAGTAGGGGAGGGATTAGAGGGGGTGCTGTGGGGGGGTAGTACTCCCCCCCGCCACCACCATCACACTAGCCAAGGGAGGAGAGCCAGGTTAGTCAAGCATAGGAAAAATCGTACAACCAAGACACACCAAAGAAATTTGTCAAAGGCAACCACTAACATAATTTTGTACAGTAAGTCCTCATTATATTGAGATGACATGTAACAATTTATCAAAACTTTTGCAACGCAACTCGTACTGTAAATGGAGGGAAAATGACATGGGTAGCAATAAAACTTTTAAGAGATACTCTTTATATAACTTACAGTGGACTTAGTAGTAAAAAATAATGTCGAAGAAGGTAACATATAATGAGGACTTTCTGTATTCCACAAACAGTTATGTCAAAAAGACAGCTCTGCTTATTAGTTGTATAAATGAACAATCTAGACAAATCTATTATTCTTGTGATGAATAAACTGTATTCTGTACCTCAGGTTCATTACATAAAAAGCTTTGGCTATACAGCAGTCATACAAATGACAGATCTTCATTCATTCATCATCCAATCCTGTGTTGCCCTGTGGGGAGCACAGGAGCCCAGGGCTAGGCAAGTTGGTTGTGACATTTAAGATAAGAGTGACCAGCCTCACTCATACCCGAGTGGCATTACGTGAGCAACAAACTCCAACCATCCCTTAGATATAAACCTGTCCAGGCTCAATCCGACTGGAGCACCTTAATTACCCACTAAACCACCAGGCCATAATTTGGTTATATGGTTACTACCCAGTGTAGTAAGTGGTTTCCTGTTGTGATCTTGATTCTGATATTCCCATGATGAATATTCCTTATATAACTTTGTGTCTTTTTAATATACACCAATGACATCTGAAACTTTTCTTTTTGAGGGATTGCACTAAATGGCAATCTATTAACTCTTCCATGCACAAGAAAATAAAAATTTTCACACACCTGGTGCACTCCATACTCTTAAAATTAATAATAATTTATCATGTCATGTTCTTTTCCATTAATATGATACCCCTTGAGCTATGACTGGGCCAGGGTAAAGGTTACTGATGCTGCTCTGACAAAAAGTCTAACTCCTGGAGAATGCACAGTCCACTCCACTCTGCAGGTGGACTCTGGCTGTCTATCTGTTTTCACCAGTCCAAACACAATCTCCCAAGATTAAAGCAGTAAGTATATGTCACATGTCCACATGGCACTAACTGCAACAGGGCAACCTTACCAATGTATCACTTCTCCAAATTCACTTTCAATACCTATCCAAAGCTGATGCAAGTTAAATATGCTTTATTGTACTAAGCATCTGGTTGCATATATCACGAGAAAAAATGCTGTCAAATCATAAATCAAGGAAAAAAATGTGAAAGTATCAAAACTCCCAAATTATCAGACACTGTCAGAGCTGTCTTCATTAAGAACAAAAGAAGTGAAATATATGCAGCAGACATTATATATTGCAACTCTGCACTATTACATAATGTCCACAGTTCCTTGGCAATGTCTTGGCTGTCAGGAGACCAAATTCAGGCTATACCTTTTTTACCAACTTGGCCCAAGATTTTGTTCTCATGCAGCTTATTTCACACAACGCAGTGGCAGAAAAAGACAATGCTATGGCTCTACATTCTTTCCATAGCACCTCTTCATGACTAGCACTGTATCCTAGTATATCATCTACTGTAACATCTCAGAATTCAAGATGGAGAGATGGCAAATTTGGGCCAAATTAGAGTAAAAAGGAGTACAGTATTAGAAGATATAAGTTAACCATAATGTACAACAACTGGAGTAAGTAAAAAAAAAAAAATGGCCCATCCAGTCCAAACATGTGAAGCCAAAATTAGATTGGCATATTAGTGTGGGATACAGCTAAGAGACATTCATCTAAACTAACAGGCTGTACAAACACTTATTCTATGTTATATCACTATGACTAATCTGCATTGGTTATGATAACGCTAAGCCCATCACTCCATTATTTACAGCTGAATGATATACAAATAATCTTGCTTATGAGTAGATGCAAGATATGCTATATACAGCTATACTACCAATAACCAAGTCATTTATACAGTATCTTATCCATAATGCATTAGCAAATCCCAAGCCATAAAACCTTTTGACCAGCATAACAGTAGGCTGTACTTAGAAATTAATTATCCAGTGTTGATCCTTTCAATATAATAGCATTTCACATTTTAATCTTGCTACCACCATATGATTTCTTTCAACCACAAGGAGACATCTCACAACTAAAATGCTAGAGACAACCTCCACAAACCATTCATAGTGTGTCTTCCTTCAGCTGAACTAATCCTCTAGTGGAGGCAACGATTGAGAAAAAAAAAAAATTGAAGTCAAGGAGTAAATCTACTAGCCATATTATCAAAACTGAGATGGCAAAAGTGTATGCAGGCCCAAAATTTCTGATAGGTAATTTAGGGAACAGCTGTCCCATTACATACCAGGTATGTGATTAATCCATTCACTCCAATAATGTCTATCTATCTATCTACTGCCAGACTCCTTAATCCCGTACGGGGTGGCCACAAACAAATCACCTCCATGTCGCTCTGTCTCCCACCATTTCACTGCCCTGCTCCCAGCTCACACCCCCTTCTCTCATATACCTCTCCACTCCATCCCTCCATCTCATCCTCGGCCCCCCCTCCCTCTCCCCCCCTCCACATCACTCACATACACTCTCCTCATCAGTTTCTCACTCTCCATCCTCTCCACATGCCCAAACCACCTTAATGTGTTTCTCCTAACGGTTCCTATCACATCCACATCTACACCACAACGCTGTGCTTTTACTATTATTCATGCTATCAAGAGATGCTTTTATTCATCTTAGGAGAAAGCATCAGGCTTGGAGAGGTCACATACAGTCTACATAATTCCATCAGTGTTAAACTTCTCTCCTAAGGTGAATAAAATTGTCTGTTGTAACAAGAATGGCCACAGAATGGTAAAAAACTGTCACATCTCAAATTATCCCCTTGAAAGTCTAAGGTGTCACCACAATCCAGAATATTTATGGACAGAAGAAAGTGAAAGAAGCATGATGAATGGATTACAGAACTAAAAAAATCAATAAAAACAAAGAATCTCATAATTCCTCCTCTTAAATGTACTGACCACAAGCTGGGCAACCATACTTAACAGCCATCTTGGTCCCTTACAATTCTACATATCTACAGCCAGATGCTTTAATCACACAAGGGGTGACCAAAAAAATATGGCCTCCAAGTCATCCTGTCCTGCATCATCATGCTGTCCTTCCTAAGCTTTAATCACAGAAGGGGTGACCACAAAAAAATGGCCTCCAAGTCATCCTGTTCTGCATTATCATGCTGTCCTTCCTCCAACTCATACCACCCTCATTTATATTCCTCTCCACCCAATCTCTTCATCTTATTCTTAGTCTCCCCCTCTCTCTCATCCCTTCTATCCTTCTACAGTACTACCAGACACCCGAATCGTATAAGAGGTAATCGCAAAGAAATCACCACCATGTCACCCTGACCTCTGCCATCTACTTCAAGCTGTCTCCTCTCCAATTCATTCTCCTTAAAAGGGGGGCAAAATGAGACTGGGATAGCATATACAGTACAATACTTCAAAAAAACAATAACACTACCACCAGTCACCATTACTCACGTCATCGGGTATGACTGAATAATTTTCCTCCATGTCATCCGGGGGTGGGTACTGGAGAGAGGAGATGGACCCTGGGGCATAGGGAGGTGGGGGAGTGCCTGGGGGTTCATGAAAGAGCGATGCCGCATCGTCGTTACACAGCGATGACACTTTCCCACTCCGGCTGCTTCCAGACGAGAGGCTCACATCATTGCCAGAATCGCTTAAGTAGCCTGAAGGAATAGAGGGAAGAATGAAGAATGGATTACTGAGCTACCACCATCACCATTAATCAATCCATCCACATTATCTATCTATCTACCTATTACTTAGCTACCATCACTACCATCAATCAATCAACCAAAATATTTATATATCTATCTATTTCACTCTATCTCATTCACTCACCAGTCAAACCCCCAGAATTCTAACTCCACCCTACAGGCATAAACATCTACACTTCCTTCCTATACACCACCTATCGGCTGGAGTCAATCCGATGAGTATCACTTCCCCGGGAAAGAAGAGGAAGAGGCAAACCCTTGTAATACACTCCTCTGCACAAAATTCTTCCAAACAATTTGATTCACTGTCAGTTCCCTAGCCTGATCACACTCCTTAGTGATGTTACATATCATTAATACTAAAAAAATGGTAAAAAATATTGTGACCTTGCCTATCAACAAGAACGTATCGTATCACTTGTAAAGGCTTCAACATTCCTGCATGCACTGACCTTGGTCACCTAATGGTGGCTCTCCACACTGCTTAATCTCTGGCAGCCTCCCTATTCAATCCCTTATCCCTGAGGTCACACACTATGACCTTGTCCTAGAAAGTAATGAAATTTTACACCCCTTTCTCCTATTCTATACGATATACATTCAATACCACAATACACAAACAAGGGGTAAAATATCTGATGAAATTTCCAAACTACTTATCTAACTTTCCAAACCCAGATACCTTAATCCCGTAGGAGGTGACCACAAACAAATCCCCTCCATGTTGTCCTGTCCTTTGCCATTTGGCTGCTGTCCCTCCAACTCATATTCCCCTCACTAAAATATTTCTCCACTCCATCCCTCATCACATCCTTGGTCTACCCCTCCCCCTCCACTTCACTCATAAATACTCTTCTACCCAGACTCTCATCCCCAAACACTTACAAAAATCCTTCACAGAATGTCCTCTTTAAACATCAATAGCCTCCCTTCCTACATCACCTTTGCACTTTGGAGAGATGTGGGGGAGTCATACATGATTCATACTGTTTTATCACCTTTAACTCGTTCAATGGCGCTGGAGAGGGAACCCTTCACATGAGAGCACTGGTATGATAAGGCAACTGCACTTTCTGCCTATTTAAATGCACCTCAGTTCCTTCCATAGCTCCCCATTCCCCCAAAAGATGATGTTAAACTGCTGTAGGAGGGTAATTTAAGACTGCAGTCCACCGAGTTCACAGCCACATGAACCTGGAGCTAAAACAATACTCGTTTCGTTTCGTTTTTGAAGGCTCCAACATGCTTGCATGTGTCGGCCTTGGTCACCTAGTGGCGGCTCTCCACGCTGCTTGATCTCTGGCAGCCTCCCTGTTCAGTCCCTTAACCCTTAAGTCACATTTAATGACCTCGTCCCGTGTCTTTCTCGGTCTACCCCTCCCAACCCCTCCCCCAATATTAACACTTCTCACCCTCTGTACCCAATTATCATCCCCCATCCTCTCCACATGTCCAAATCACCTCAGCCTACCTCTCCTCATCACAAAACCAATACACTCCAGTCCCATCCTACCCCTCAACTCTTCTATCGTAAACCCAGCCCCCCAGGCCCTGCACGCAGGGACGCACAGCACATCCACTAATCATTGTCATTTCTGTATGTTTAAACCTGCGAATATCCTCTTCCTTTACTGCCCAGGTCTCACTACCATACAGCATCACACTCCTAACACATGCTGCATACAAAGACTGAATACAATTATATACTCTTCTAATCTCACAAACTCCTGACAATTACATTTTAGTCTCAGAAGACCTATCATAACGTAATTTTAATCACCTTATAATAACTTTTTGAAAGAGATGGGTTTGATATATCCTTCACTCATCTCAACAACAAGAGAGGTCTTTCCCAAGTTGAACACAATCATCTGGGAGTAACAAGAATTAACCAACATGTCATGTGATTCAAGGAGCTAAACACATACCGTAAATAATGTTGTTGTTTTTACAACCACAAGCTCATCTGGACGCAAAGTGGACCACAGGAAAGCTGGTCATTTTAATGAAGAGCTAGCAGAGATCTTTTGTCAGGGGTTATGTTGAAAGACTGCCTATGTTATCACAGTGAGGTGCATGAGTATAAATGAGGTCTCAAGTTTATTTAAAAAAAAAAAAAGTTATCTTAAATCCTATAGCACAGGACTAACCTGGACTGATTTGTAAGCCAAGAGGGTCTGGTGAGGACTTGGCTCGGTAGTGTGAGGGTGGGCGGCTGCCAGGCTCCGACACTGAGCTCACAGACTGTAGAAAAACACGTGTAAGTAATCATATTATTATTATTATTATTAACAGAGGTTACAGAAAGTGATACATGAGTTAAGATTGCAGAAAAAGATGCAATAAGCAATTATATCACTATAAAAGTATAGGTAGTAGTATTTGATGTCCCAGAAAAAGTTAAGTGAGCTCCAGTTAGCAGAAATGTAAGCATAAATGGAATAACCTTATTGTGTATTAGTAACTGAAGTTCATGATAATGTTAAGTGGTGAGAGATATCTGACAAGAGTATGTTTCCATATAATGTACAGCTTCATAACTTTTAATGAGTAGCAATACTGATTCTCATATGATTTACAGTATGTTAGTAGAAGCAAGCCCATGGTCCATATCAACATACATAAGCTGCTCTAATACAGAAAAGTACTGGAACAGAAACAAAACTTCAAATGCAAAACAAACAGTGAAAGGAATGAAACTGTCAAAATTACTTAGATGATATATAATTCATAAATACTGTAAGAATACCATTAATATATATAATATTATAAATGACCTGGGTCTGCTACAATTTCACAAATCAGGTTCTTAAATTGCTTAAATACTGAATACTGAAATACTGTTAACTATAACCACTTTTAACCCATATTTTATGCTCCACCCATGAGTCTGGACACATACATTGATATCAGGAGGGCAAAGCACCAAGTATTATAAGCTGAAACATAAGTATTAAAAACTGAAACCAAGATAAGCTTAAATATACAGAGAATTTTGGTAAATGAGTTCAAACACATTTAAATTTTGAATTACTAGAGATTACATATAAGTAACCTCTGGGCAGCACACAGTTAGCTATTACTGGTCCTGGGTGGGAGTGATGTGTGGCTAAAAGCTTCATAACTATACACAAAATCATCCCTCTCAGGCACAATCATCAGTCAAAAGTAAATACTGTAGTTAGAAGTCCGAGAGTCATATATTATTGCATATCTTATTACACAACTTCTCCTCCCCTGCCACCCCAAACAGTTCCAGCAGCAGTTAGGAAGAAATTAATGGGTTTTGACACAATTTAACTCCATAAAGAACATCAGCCTAAATATGGGATTTATGAGGAAGCATTACACCATTTGATTTTATAAGTAACTTGCTTGACCAACTTCCTGAAAAGACTTTTGGTCAAACAGATATCTTTGCTGCTGGATTTCTATGCTACAATACTATACTGTTTTCAATTTGGGCATGACCTTATGTAGCATATAATGGTATAATACAATACATGGGCATTTTATAGAGGCTAAATGCAGTGTTTAAGTAATGACTGACTTCATTTAGTTAGTTCAAAATTAGTAATGCAAATAAGGGCTCTGACTCAACGAGCAACATCTAGCATTTTAATTTATCATCCTCCTCCAAACCTCTTTCCCAACCTATGGATGGGGTTCTGTAGTGAAAGAGTGAACACAGAGGTGATGAAATTGCATTATGTTTGTACCAAGGTGTCAATGGCAAAAAGAACTTCAAGGAAAATATGGGCCCCATTTCTACTGTATAAATACCCTATCAAGTACTGTACACAGAAGAATCATAATTTCTACCATTTATCTATTTTCCCAACACAATAAAGATTTAATTGCAAGCCTGTGAAGAAAAACATTACTAAATCAGCAAATACCTGAACAAAGACAATACTACATTAGAGAGGATGAGCCAATGTATCTACATAAAGAGAAAGAAGTACATCAACTGATCTTACCTAGATGGGTTAGTGTTGAAAAATTATCTGGAGAGATGACGATGACAACAGACGATACAGTGACAAAAAGGAATGAATCAATGAACCTTACCTAGGAATGTTAGTGTTGAAACATTACCACGAGTGTCAGTATCTACATAAAGAGGAAGAACTACACCAACTGATCTTACCTAGATGGGTTAGTGTTGAAAAATTATCTGGAAGAGATGATGACGACAACAGACGATACAGTGACAAAAACAAATAAATCAAACAATGAATCTTACCTAGAAATGTTAGTGTCGAAACATTACCACGAGTGTTAGTGTCAAAATAAAGCTATACTGTTTTCACCTTAACCTGGCCCAAATTTTCAACTAGCCTATTCCATGTAGTCAGTGGCCAAATACAACAATACTAAAGCTCTACAATCTTTCCACAGAGCTTCTTTAAGACTAACATCATTTGCTAGTGTTAATCTGCAGTTACAAATCAGCAATTAAACTGGGGAGATGGCAATTTTAGGCCACATTAAAGTAAAAATAGTACAGATTGAATTTCAATATAAATCTCGAGAGAAATGACTACATCAACAAGCCTTACCTAGTAGAGTTAGTGTCGGAATAACGCCAAGAAGATCAAATACAGGTACAATTTTCAAGAGAGAGGACTATACTAGAGTCTTACCTATGAGAGTTATGGCATGTGTTGCAACAGTATCAGAGAAGAACCAGTTACAGATAAGAACCAGCAACAAATAATGACCCTGGACAACTGCTGCCAATATCCTCTCAATGGGAGAATAATCCAGTTACAGTATGTGCAGCTTAGGACGATGGTGGTTAGTATGGCAAAAGCTAGTGTATCACTTTGGCACAAGCTTCATGCAATGTACAGTCAACAAAAGCAGTGCACTCACCCCTAGTTTTTTGTGGGTATTAGGGAGCAGACACACAAAAAACAGTGAAAATCCATGAATAATGAAATCCCTGAAAAATGCCCCCACATCCATGGTGGTCTAAAATCCCCTTGTAGTTCCCCAAAACATCACCAGACTTTAGACTTTGCTTATTCAGAGTGTATATTCAGATGATTTAACAACAATCTATGTTAAATCATTCCAAAATACACCTTAAATTAGTGTATTTTATTATGGTTTACTCATCAACAAATAACCAAAACCAGCAGCTGAAAACATGAAAACCATGGATGACTACTGGAACCCTTAAGTTTGATAAGATTGGATCCTGACTTATATTTAACTATTTGCTTTGATGTATTACATAATCTGAGTAACTCACTAATGTGAAACAGTTAAAAATCATATTTTTTTTTCTATACATAACAACATATCAAAGCATCTGGCAAAATATCACTTGGCTTAGATTTTATCAAACCTTTGGGTAATATGCTGCCTGCACAACTGACAGCCTTGGCTACCCACCCACTTCAATGCTGTTAAAATATATTAAAGAAAAAGTGGTATACCTAAAAGAAAAAAAAATATCCAAATCAGAAAAGGACAATACAGCTCACCAGAAATTTAATATAAATAACTTAATTACAACTTGTAAAACTTGTTTGGCAAGGAATTTGATGGAAGAAGAGGGAAGTGAAACTGGTAAGAGAGAAATCCGAAGGGAAACAAGGGAAGTGACACTGGTGAAAGAGAAAAAAAAAATAGAAACAAGGAGACCAAGACCAGTTAGATGGAATCTTGAGGGGGATGAAGGGAGTGAAACTAGTGAAAAGTAATCTAAAGGGAGATGAGGAAAGTGATACTGGTGAGAATAGAATCTGAAAGGAGATGAGAGGAGTGAGACCAGACAGTAACAAATCTAAAGGAAGACAAGGGGAGAGGGACCAAAGAGAAATTAATCTAAATGGAGATGAGAGAAGTGAGACTGGTAAGAATGGAATTTTAAGAGACATAAAGGAAGTAAGAAAGGAATCTGAATAGAAATGAGAGGATAAAAACTGGTGAGAGAGGAATTTAAAGAGACAAGGGAACAGAGATTGGTGACAGAGGAATCTGAAGGGAGACAAGGGAAGTAAGACTGGTGAGAAAGGAATCTGATGGAAGATGAGGATGAGACTGGTGAGAAAGGAATCTGATGGAAGATGAGGATGAGACTGGTGAGAAAGGTATCTGAATGGGTGTGAGGGGAGTATGACTGGTGAGAGACAGAAAATGAAGACTGTGGAAGGAGCAGAGGCTTCTATCTCTCTCTCCTCTTATCCAGTGATGGATTTCATACTTAAGTAATGGTACTTCTTTTTCAGTTTAAGATAAAGATATGTTTTCATGGTGTCTAAATGAAACTTTAATACCAAATAATTTGGGTCATGGCATCATTTGATTTTTGTTTTCTATCACTGAATGCTACAGAGAACAACTTCTATAAGTTCATAGCCACTGGTTCCTTCTGTCAGAGGGGAAAAACACACTCATACATCCTAACAAATTATGAATTACTATATGACTAAAATCTGCAACTCAAAACCTATCGGGATTTTAGATTCAAACCACAAATGAATAAGCATATCATGCCAAAAATAAATAAATAAATAAATAGAAAGCAAAACTATTGTATATATACATTTCATAAAATACACATCAGTCATTTAAGCTGCAACAGTAAGTTACTACCAAGCTCATTACTCTCCATGCAACACCCAGGCATAAGTTAGTATTTCCTCAAACCAAAAATTTATTGCAAAGCTTCCATTATAACCAAAGTCTGCTGCAGTGTTAAGTGGTACAGCTCAAAGCATCATCAAACTGTCCTCAACCCCTCGAATAGTGAATACTGTATTTATGGGCCACACATCTGGGGCCAAAAATATTTCTCCTACAATCAATTTCGCGAGTACATGGACGCATGTGGCCCAAGGATATTTCGGGTAGAATCAGTTTTCAGAGTACAGTCTATCTATCTATTGCCAGACGCCTCAATCCCAAACGGGGTGGCCACAAACAAATCGCCTCCATGTCACTCTGTCCCCTGCCATTTCACTACCACGCTCCCAACTCACACCCCCCTCTCTCATATACTACAGTAAACCCTCAATATAACAAACTAATTGGTATCAGACCCTTGAAATTAAAGCCGATTATTTGTTAAAACCGAACACCATGCTGTTCGGTAATTCCCCAGCTGTCGTGGCTTTTACCAAACAATGATCGTTAAATATACAGCATTGTTCGGCTGTACAGTCATACACAATAACATACAGCTAGGTCTAAACAGCTTTCTCAATAAATGCTCTATTCATGGCTCCTCTCATGATGCTGGTCACCCAGAGACTGATGTGGCGTTCTGCGAAATGCGGATATGTGCGTGCATGTGTGTGTGTGTGTGTGTGTGTGTGTGTGTGTGTGTGTGTGTGTGTGTGTGTGTGTATAGGGATGCCACACTAGTCAATGCTCCCCACATGCCTATTTTTTTACTAAAGGATAATTTGTTAAATAAACATAATGTTTAGCCAGCTCAAAGAGGTCATTAAAACTGAAATTCGATAAAAGAGGGTTCTGTATATCGAGGGTTTACTATATCCATTCATCCATCATCCAATCCTACACTGCCCTATGAGGAACACAGAAGCCCAGGGCTAGGCAAGTTGGTCCTGACATTTAAGATGAGAGTGACCAGTCTCACTAATCCCTGAGTGGCATTATGTGAGCAATAAACCCCAACCATCCCTTGGATATAAACCTTCACTGGCTTAATCTGACTGGAGCACCGCAATTCCCCATTAAACCACCAGCCTTGTGTCTACTTAGCCGAGCGCCACGGGGTGCTACGGAGCGCTTCGCTGGTAGACAGAATTGCTCGGCGTGCAAGTTTTTCTGCCTGCCGGGCGAAGAGAACGAAAGAATGAGGTGGATCGGTCGGCGCGCTCCACTGTTTGTAAACAAAGAAGATGGCAGCCACTTCAACTGTGTACTACAAGTGCTCCAACTGTGGACTTTTTTCACTCCTATGAGGAGGCTGAACTTCACCAAATTCATTGTGTTAAGTAATGAAATATCGAAGAGTCTTTGGGTACAGTGTCTAGTTTATAGGTTTGTTTGTAAAACCGCTATGAACGTGTTGGTGATGAAGCACCTATCTCAAAGCCAAGACGAAGTATAAGGCCTCCCATCATCATCATCATGTACATAAAAGTGTTTATTAATGTGTTACAGTGGAGATTCATTCACACTCGAGCATACAGACTTCATCAAATACATTTCTTCAATCAGTGACTGAGCAGCAGCATCCGCCATCTTGAATGTTTTGGTTGGTCAGCTGATCTCTGTCTACTTGGCCGAGCTTTTTTTCGCTCGATCCGCAGTGCGGTATTGCCCAAGTAGACACAAGGGAGGTGCCATAATTTGGTTATATGGTTACCACCCAGCATAGTAAATGGTTTCCTGTACACCAGGAAACCATTCAGCTTGTCACTTAGTGTAGAGTCTGCCTATAAACAGTACATGCAGCACTCCACCCATAACTGTCTGTAAAATAAGCATTAAAGTACAGTACAAAAGCTCCACCTGCAGTTTAAAGGTTAAGCCTCTCACTGCCATGGACGTACCTATGCACTTAATCCATATGAACAAATTATCACTGTACTCTGTTCCATCAACGGACATCCTTAAGGTCAGAGGATTACGAACCATTCTGATTAACCATTTTGCTACTATGGCAACAGACATTTTTTCAGGCTGACAAAAAATATGCCAGTTCAGGTAACTGTATCAAAGCAGTCTCCCAGGCACTACATAAGACTTATCACAGAATTCATATACTATTAACTGAACTGTCAACTTAATGTAGTTCAAAAGATACTGGACATGACAAATAATGAATGCTGAATATGTATAAAAGTAGTAAAATCCCAAAGTAAATACAAATGTACTTACAGATCATTAATGCAGTTCCATGTCATATTTAGCAAGGTCAAAATCAGACTACCAGCTGGAACATGCATTCACATGACTGGTCTTACAAAACATTCATACATTCATTCATTTATTATCCAATCCTATGTCGCCCCACAGAGGAGCGTAGGAGCCCAGGGCTAGGCAAGTTGGTCCTGACATTTAACAAAACAAACAGCTTAAATATAATTTAGGTAGGATTCAGCTTTCCAGCATCATTACGGAACATGCATTTTCTATCGACACAAGATTTAGGAAGTGGAGAGATGGTATGGGGCACAAGGGCTTAAGAGCAAATGAAGATAAAACAAGTGATGATATCTAGGGTTGGCAGCAGTACTGTCGAAGAAAAGGGAGAGTGGCCTTCTGCAACTTGCTACAAGGGTGTGGGAAGTAATTCCATCTTGTGCAGAGTTTGTGATAAGTGGGTGCATAAGAGATGTAGTGATAATAGAAACAGACTGCGAGATAATGCTGATTTTATGTGTGCGGAGTGTCAAGGAGAGCAGGTGGAGATTGTCAGGTGTGAATGGACTGAACTTGCTTGTGAGTCTCTTGAGTGTGTGGAAATGTTTTGCTAGTTGGGAGACATGTTATGTCTGGAGGTGGGGCTGGAGCTGGTCTGTGATTAGGGTGAGGAGTGGTTGGAAGAAGTTCAAGGAGCTGTTGCCTCTCCTGACAATGAGAGGGCTCTCCCTACTTGCTAAGGGTTCTTTGTATGCAGTATGTGTTAGAAGTGTCATGCTGTATGGTAGTGAGACCTGGGCAGTAAAGAGGATATTCGCAGGCTCAAACATACAGAAATGACAATGATTAGGTGAATGTGCAGTGCATCCCTGAATGCAAAGCCTGAGGGGGATAGGTTTACATTGGAAGAGTTGAGAGGTACGATGAGACTCGAGTGTAATGGTGTTGTGATGAGGAGAGGTAGGTTGAGGTGGTTTGGGCATGTGAAGAGAATGGGGGATTATAATTGGGTGCAGAAAGTGGAAAGCGTTAATATTAGGGGTGAGGTTGCGAGGGGTAGACCAAAAAAGATCTGGGACAAGGTCATTACCTCAGGATTAAGGGACTGAAAAGGGAGGCTGCCAGAGATCGAGCAGCATGGAGAGCCTCCATTAGGTGATCAAGGCCAATGCATGCAAGCATGTTGGAGCATTCAAAAACGAACGAACAACCTAGCATCTTATTTTCATATCTTCAGTGCATTCCTTGAGTACAATATAACTATGAATTGCTTATGCTTCTGAGTGTATCTTCAGTATTTAAAGTTTTAACAAAGGTAATAAGGCACCATTTAATTAGAAATACTGAAGGAAATAAATATCTAGAAATATGGTTTAATAAAAGAAAAAGATACACAATGCAAATGAGCATACTGGCTCCTCTAGGTCTGGTAAACAGAAGCAAAACGGTTTCTCGCAAAACGGTTTCCCTAGCTACATAAGGTGCAAATGAGCAAAATACTTTTTTAAATCACATAATGTAAAATCATTAAAGGCTCCTCAATTTACATGCTACAGTGCATACAAACAAATTGCATCTCTACTGCATTTACAAGAAAGACAGTATGGTGCAGTATCAACATATGCAAGTGATTTTATTCCAGCAATGAGATGTTTACTATGATAATACCAAACCTGTAATCTTTTCATATGTTAGCTCACAGGCAACTGACACCTTTCCACAAATGCCATCAGTCCTATATTACCACAGTGAGTCATGCAGACACAACACAGTAAACATCAATCTACTACTACAAAGTGTTCTGATAGTACAGTGTTTAAATGGAAGAATTATAACCACATACTGAAATTTGTTTACTGGGAAAGTATAACAGTTTCAGCACAATCTGGGCATTCTTTGGGCCAAAACCATAATATCTTAGCAATAACATTAATTTCCATAAGCAAGTTTAATTCATCCATCTTCTATACAATGGCACTACTGAAAAAATTTGTAGCACAGGCCTTTACTCTGTTCCATAGGAGGCTTTGTAGCACCTGTTACTTAGCAATTTATTCTGCATATTACACCTCGATACTGTCGTGTATGTCTGATGCAAACTGTGTCCACATTAAAATGATATTGGTAGAGCACAAGAGAATGTTAAGGTGTAATATGCAGAATAAATTGCTAAGGAAGTGGCATTACAAAATCTCTGAGGTGAATAACAATACAGCTGTTAGAAAGGGAGCAACTTTCCAATGACAAGGGCAAACAACCATGCATGTGACTTATGTACTTGCTGCCATTCAGTGCATATGTACACAATACATCAAATACTACTACATTTGAAACTCCACTGAATCTAAGCGACAATCCTTTTTAATTCATTCTTGCTGTTATCAGACGATTTTATTCAACTTAGGCAAGGCTCTGGGTACTGAAAGGGCTTAGTAATGTTACAACTAACCCCCATCCAGTTAAGAAAATTTATCCTAAGTTGAACTAAACTGTACAGAGATGGCAAGAATAAAAAAATTGACATCCCTAGGTTCAATGGATTGTGGGAACAAACAAACAAACAAAACTGTGCTTAACAACCACATCTACAAAAACAATATCTACAAAAACGAGCAACAAGAAATGTACAGCTTCAAACCAATAGCCAAAAAATTTCAACTCAACCCCTTCAATCTCACAATTTTTAAAGTTTATTTTACTGCATTTTACCTACCTCCAGATGATTTTATTCAGCTTAAGTAAACACCTTTTAAGCAACCCTTCAGGCATGAAAAGGCTCTCCTAAGCTGAGTATATTCATCAGGAAGTACTATAGCAAGATTAAAACAAAAATTACATCACTGGACTAAGGGGATGAATAATTTGTTGCGGTTTACAAAGGCGAATCGAACTTACATGAGTGAGACCATGGGGGGCCTTATGTATGTTTTCTAGACTGTGTGCTAGGCCCCCCTCCCCTACTCTCTCCAGTTGGGTGAGCCTTGGGGGCAGAGGGGGGGCGGGGGTGAGGGGGAACGAAGAGGAGGTGGAGGACGAGATGTTAGGGACAGAACACTGGGTGACAAGGGGAGGGCGCAGGTTTCGAGCCGGGAGGGGCGGGGGAATGTCGGAGACGGATCGGGAGTGGGAGGACGTGGGGCGGGAGGGGGGAGGAGAGCGTGGGAGGCGTGGGTGCGAGTGAAACTGAAAACAAGACACAACACAAAAAATAATACATGGGCAAAAACAAATGTCAGAAAAGAAAAAAATGATGAAATAACTAATTAATTTGAAAACCTTGATGTCATTTTAAAAACTTTACAGTACCAGCTGATCTTAACCCTTTCATCACCAGGACTTTTTTGCTTTCATTCTTGCCACTGCCTGATAATTTTATTATGTTATGGGAAGACCCTCTTGTACTGAATGGGGTTAATGAAGACTGTTATTAACCTTTCATTACAAGAGGTCTACCCAAGGCTGAACAAAACTGTGATGGTAAAAAAATAAAACAAGGAGATGTCATCCTACAGACGGATTTACACCTTCCTAAACGATAATGTCCTTAATACACTACTTCATTCTCCCAACCTCTTGATGATTTTCTGCAACTTAAGAGAGATTTGTCTGCAATGGAAGGGTTAGATACTTGTAGTCTTCATTAAGCCCTTCCAAGTGAGATGCCTATCCTCAGGCTGAATAAAGTCACACAGACATGGCAAGGATTAACCAAAAATTATGTCCTTCAGCTGAAGGGGTCAATAATGCGGTTACAACAAAAGCAACAACCACAACAGCAACAACGCTAAGTACAGTACATGAATATACAGTAACCCTTTGTTTTTCACAGTTAATGTTCCTAGACCACCTTCTGTGTATTAAGAATTGTATACATAGCACCATCATGAGGAAGAGTTTGATAACAATCTCCAATCACTGTTTATTTATCACTCTTCCCTGAACATCTGAGAGTATCCTTCCCTGTAACATCCTTTTGTTGTGTGCTTCATGTTGCTATCACATAAAAATGTTTCAAATGGCATCTTCCATCTTCCATTTTTCTTATTCCTCTCCAAACATCTAAGAGTATCCTTCCCCATCATATCCTTTTGTTGTGAGCTTTGCATTACTATCAAACATAAATATTTCACATGACATCTTCCACCTTCCATTTCTTATTCCTCCCAGTACATCTGAGAGTATCCTTCATCATATTCTTTTGCTATCACGCAAAAACATTTCACATGACATCTTCCACCTTCCACATATCTCATTCCTCCCTGTACAACTAAGGGTATCCTTCCTCCTCATATTCTTTTGTGTGCTTCGTGTTGCTATCACACACTAATATTTCACGTGACATCTTCCATTACCAAAGCCAGCAAATGTTGGCAAACTCTGGATCATAACAGTAGTACAAGAACCATTGTTTTATTGCAAATGTGTCTCCAGTTTCTATTAAAAAAAAAAAATCCAACTTTCACCCCCCCCAAAAAAAAAAAAAACTTTGCCTTCCAGTTCATTAATGATATGTTGCCTCCAGACATATAAAGACATAACTAGCATAAATAATATATGCCATCGACAGTTACCTGGTCTGATTACTACAGAGTCCAGCACACTCCAAGTTTCAAGATATATGTCCTGTTACTATCATACCATTTTTCTCGCTTCCACTCTAATAAGATGATGACAACAAAACATTACTGAGTCACTTCTAGTAGCATCAAAATTTTAGTTAAAAAAATACTAAATAAAAAAATAAAACATACTGGTAGGTAGTATTTAACCTGGGATTAGCAGATATACAAATGTCACTCAACCCCATCCCTGTCCCCATGAAGGAGGATAGTGGACTACTGGCAGAAGATAGGTAATTTCATCTTGCAGTCCACTGGGTTCACATTCCAATGAAACTATGGCTACAACAATCACCACAACTACTGCATAACACCACTGCATAAACAGTTCAAAACACTGCTCAGGCTTGATTTGCAGAGATCATGATAGCACTGTGTGAATAAAGCACATTTTCCATGCATACCATGAGCAGGTCATAACTGGCGTAGCTCCAGAAAAAATTTCCCACCTAGTCTTGGAAAGTGTCTATTATCAAATCAAGATTTTAAATCATGTGAAGGCTGCAGAATTTGCCAGCATGTCACAGTTCAAAACCATTATTTTGTAGCAAGAGTTTATCCACGTCATTTTCATTTTTTTTTTTTTTTTACATTACGGTCAAGAACATTACTTTTTCCAAGTTTACGTGTATGTTGCAGTCATGATGTATTTTTGTGTAAGTTTACCTTTAAGTCGCAGTCACAAACATTTCCTTTGCACAAGTTTAACAACATGGTGCAATTTTTTTTTTTTTTTTTTTTACCCATATGTTGCAGTCAAGAACACCGTTTCTTTGTTTACCCTCATGTCACAGCTTAAGGGTTAAAGCAAGGTCACGCCAGCCCAGAATGCGTAAAGCAAGGGGTTACTGTATAAAGCTCCCTGCGTCTACCATATGGACCTCAAATTGGTCAGGAGCTGCAGACAACAAAGCATACAAGCACATTTGTTTGCCTTTCTACAATAATAGCACTGCACACTTTAAGCCATAATTCTGCTCACCACCTCTCCCTATCCTAGTTGAAGGAAATCATAGTCAGTGTGTCCCAGCAAACGAAGACTTGCCATCAGCAGTATGGAGCTTTTCTAGACTGCACGAGGAACTATCATAAGTAAACTGTTCCTCCAGCAGTTTAGCAAAGGTCTGAACTACTATGTTAGTTCCTTCAATCCAATTATATACTTTCCAATTTTATTCATGTTTAACTTCTGTTGGTTTAATTCAGGTTGGGAAGAGATTTCAGCTTATGAGAGAGTTGACTGAGATTGCTTCTAAATTCACCATTACTAATGGTTTCATCAAAAGTACCAAATTTGTCTGAATATAGCAGGATTTTTTTTTTAAATTAGTATTAAAGGGCTACTACTAGACAACAGGTCTTTCTTTGATGTGAAATAAATAAAATATGACTTCTCACAAGCTATGGGGAGGGAAAGAAGGCAAACAGAAACTATGGCTTACAATGTACTGGTCAGGTTGTATTGCACACCTCAGGAGGCAGGCAGTAGCAAGTGATGGGTCTCTGGGCTGTATTCTCACTGGCATAAGAGACTTCACAGCACCCCTTCCTAAGCAATAGATTTTGTCTATTTCACATTACCATCTATCCATATTCTACTAATATAAACTACACTGATATTAACTCCTTTGCTACATGCTGGGGAAACCACAAAGAGTGCAAAGACATGCACTAACCTCTGACACTAGGGAAATACTGTACTGAGAGACTCTGGGAATGAGAAGTCACAGGCATAGGAAAGTGGACATGTCTCAGTAGAAAACTGATGAAGATCAGGCCCCTCTACTTCAAATGTGAACATCTATCTGATAGGCTGAATGGTGGATGATGGTAGTAGTTCCCTAAACACACTGAATGACAAAAATGACAAAACTAAGAACTGTACACTGCAAAGAAGATTAGGTATAAGAAACACACTACAGAATATCAGAGAAGTGATGCAAACTGGTAGTTCGAAATAATCTGGACATGTTAAGAGTAAGGGTTAGAAGGACTGACTGCAGAGAGTCACAGTTCTGAATAAGTTAAGAATGCCCAGAGGTAGACCAAGGAATGTGTGAAACAAGGTCCTGCATAAAGACCTCAGGAATGAGGAACTGAGGAAGGAAAATTCTTAAGATCACAACAAAAGCAAAGCTGGTATCAAATTAAAATACCTACACATATGTCAGTGGTCACTACACATATACTATGTAAACATAACCCATCCCTGAATTTAAAAGATGATGGCAGTGTTCTAAAAGTTAACACTAATTTAATTTCATAAATAACACATGAACAATAATTATGATGCTGTATGCAGATATACACTAGTGAGAGAGAGGTGTTAAGGAGCCTCCTTTGGCAATGAGAATACAACCCATTGTAAGTACAGTACAATATAAATTATCAGTGTGAAGTACGGTGATTAAGACAGAAATAATAATTTAAAAAAAAAAACTTTAGTTAAGTTAGGATACTAAACTATAATTAGGCATCAAGTTAATCATGACTTCAAATGCTTGATTAAAAAAAAAAGGAATATCATAAAATTAACCCTTTGGTGCTAAGTGGTCTTTTTTTCATTTATTCTTGCTCCAACCATATGATTTAATTCAACTTGGGAAATGACTCTCATACTGATGGGGTTTATTAAGGTTATATCTGACTCCTCCAGTTCAAAATATCTAACCTAAGCTGAAAAGAAAATAACCAGGGTATGGCAAGAATAAAATGTAAAGACAGCACTAGACTCAATGGGTTAAGAAAATAATAATACTGAAAGAAAACTCAAACCAAAACAAAAAATAATGCTTACTTGAGTTTCAATGTCTTTCATATTCTTGAGTTCCTCCTGAATTTTGGATATTTGACGGTTAATAGAATCCAACTCCTTCTCTAGGTTTCTCTGCAAAACCTGTAAAAAGGTAAATTAACCATTGGCAGACCAGCAGGCAACACGGTGAAGCCTTGTCACGGTCACTTACTCCATGCCTGGGTTCAAATCATAACCCATCATCGCATTATTTGCAGGTCATGACACTAGCAGAAGCTGTCTGCCGTGCCTAAATGCCAAAGTTCTACTGATAGTCTACATGTCACTTGTAGATTGGCTGCCAAATGCAAAATAATAAAAAAAAACTATAACTTCTTGGATTTACCTTAAACTTCAGCTTCAACTTTCCTAAATCTAGTCTTCAATGTATATTTCAAGTAAACACCAACTAATGACATTCTCAACCACTTGGTAAAACCTCTACCTGTGACACACTTTTCCACAGTGTATCTCTATAACAGTAAAATTATGTTAGGTTCTCTCTTGCTGCTCTTGATGTACTTCATCTTCAATCATAAAGTAGAAATGAAAGAACACAATAAACCAACACAGCTATAATTTCAAAGTAAATTATAGCCATCCATCCATCCATCATCCAATCCTATGTCGCCCCACAGAGAAGCATAGGAGCCCAGGGCTAGGCAAGTTGGTCCTGACATTTAAGATGAGACAAACTAATAAAATTAAAAAGTAAAGCAAAGCTTAAGGTAGTTTACCACAGAACTGAAAATACTGCACAGTATGAAATAGGTGCATCTTTGGGATTGACATATACAGTGGGACAGAACAAATAAATGACAAAAGTAATAACATCTCTGCTAAGCAATAAACTGTGAATATACAGGCATAAAACACAGAGGACGACACTCTTAGATCTAAGTGCTACCATACTAGTTGAATTCAATGACACCTTTGCACAATCACTAGGAAATAGCATTTACTTCTTGTCCAGTAAACACTATACTCTGACCTGGATAAATTTGGGGAAAAAAAAAAAATGCAGTATTGGTCTGCTTCTGTAGAAATGTACATAACTATTTCTGGTTAATTAAGACCAGGCAAATTTCTAAAGTGAATGTGGATCCATCTTCAAGCATACACAGAGCATGGCATGTACAATAGTAATCAAATGTGCTGCCATAATACAAGTGTGGGGTACTGCAAAAATATACACATAAGTGATTCATGCTGAACTTGAACATGCAGGCTGCAGGAATAGAATGCGCTTGCCATTTACCTGATCTTTGAGACAGACTTGCCAATAACCTGTTCATAAAGCAAAACACACTTGATAACATCCCTTGGCTGACCTTGAGAGATCCCTTTATCTTTTTTTGGCAGGATTATGAGTTGTCAGTACAGTAATGTGGAAAATATAATATCTTTGACATCAAGGTAAAGTTCTGCAATAACATACAATTACCATACTATATTCCATAACAAAGAAATTTAGTTAAAAAAAAAATCTAACCATGATTAAACTGTCCCTAAACAAGATTTTGATAACAAGGTGATTAAAATAAAATCGTGACACTTAATACTGGGCTTTAAAGAAGTTTGTGAAGCAACATTCTGCTGCTCATATAACCCATTCAATACAATAGGACCTTCCTAATCCGTAAACAAATTCATCAGGGGTAGTCAAACTAAAATAATAATAGTCATTCCTGTGCAGGGGATTATGGAGATAATTTCTTTCTCTATCCACAAAAATTTAAAGGCCCTTCCTAAGGTGTGAAAAATATGACTGGAGCTGGTAGGAATAAAACAAAAATTTCATGTTTGTGAAGAGTTAAATAAAAATTATTTCTCTTTCACAACAAGTTCTTCCTGATGAGCAAAAAATCTGTGCTTGGATAGAAGGAAGAAGACACAAACATAAATGTTATCGGGGGCAAGCCAGGCTAATCACCCTTGCCTGGAAAATGGGACTGAGTAGCCTTGCCACAGGTCCTACACAACCTGACATGGGATTGGATCAGACAGATCAACAAATAGACAGACAGACACAAAGTGACTGACTGATTCAGACAGACAGAGAGACATAAACAGATAGATGGACAATCAGAGGGAGATATATAGATATAACAAGACTGAATGAAATGTTATTCTAGTGAATGGGTTAACTCTCACAGTAGACTAAAATGATACAAAACCCTGTCTCCATATCTGTGTCAACATTTCATTTTAATCACCAAGTACTTCCCTAATGGAGATCAGCTTACCACCAACACTCACCCATCGAGACCCTCCTCTCCCTCCACTCACCTTGGAAGGGTTCCTCTGTAGTTCAAGCATTATGTTGTCCCTCAGCCGTCTCTGTTTCTCCAGGTACTTGGTCAGCATCTTGCCTTTATTTGCTTCCATCTGATTCTGCAACTGCGACTGTGTAGAGGGAAAATTTAAGGAAGAACATTGTAATCATCATCATCATCATCACCATTGTCTAAATCACTAAAATAAAATAACAAAGCCATCAACAGTGCCCAGTGAAACAGTGTAAGCAAAATCACATATTAATCAAGCCTTCAAAATATTCAAATCTATCTCCACAGGCAATACCATCCACACATTTGATTTGTCTTCACTGAAACTCTCATCAAACACACACAAGAAACCAGCAGAACATATGAAATAATAAATAAAATACACCAAATTTTGACATCATTTAGCTCAAAACCATGCAGCAGCAAACATATGTGCCCATACTTATAGAGGCAATTAAAATGTTAATCTAAAGTTGTGGACTCAACAAGTTGGATATACCAGCTTTACGACTATAAGCCTGAAGGTGAAGGGTGGTACACTATTATTCCTGCTTGATCCCACATAAAACCAATATTTAGACAGTAAAGAGTTGGGAATAAGTATAACAGCAAGTAATTCTTTTCTCTCATTCTTTCCACTCAACTCTGTTCTACTCTCTCTCTCTCTCCTCACATTAGCAGGTAGTGGTGCAGTGATGCGGTCGTTGGATTTCGATGATGATGTGGGTGTGGGAGGCAGCGGACGGTGTGTGGGATCCTGTGGAGAGTTTAACACACCTGCCTCTCTCTCAGGGCAGCTCTGCAGGGTCAATTTCACACTGTGCGTGGCTGAGGGTGAAGAAAGGAATCGTGTCTGGTCATAAAGCAGTCAGTACAGGAGGCAGTAGACAGCAGCTAATAAAATAATAAAATAAAAATAAAAAAATAATAATAATAATCTGGTCTTTACTTTCTCACAAGTACCAGTTAAAGGGAATTCATTACCACCTGTCATACTACAGGAACTGGGGGATTCTGACCCCTTCACTATGCAGGGTCTCTCCTGTGTTGAAGATATGGTAACCATCTGGCAGCAAGATATGAAAGTACAGTATTAAAAGTCACAGTACTATAGGGGTTCACCAAACAGTAATGCATGAAGTAATCTCCTCCATATACTGGCACACCATAGTCAATTATACAAAGTAAGTGTACAGCAATCTCCACTTACTGGTAAAGCACAGTTAGTTATACAATATTAATGAATAACAATCCTTAGCTCAATGGTTGTACTGCAAAAATATGCTTTATGTCACAGATTTAACTAAATATACAGTAACAATTATAGCTACAGTAATAATATGATATGCTTACTAACCTACAATAAATTCTTGCAGTATAGTACCTGAGTTTCTTCACACTGTACCATATATCATTCAAAAGAGTGCCATTCTTTAAAGATGCTGTAAAGGACTAACTGCAAACAACACTGAATTCAAACTACTGTAAATATTATAACGACACCATAACTGTGCTTTACTCACATCTTCACCCTCAGAGACTACACACACACATACATAAAACCTGAACTCCTAAAATAAACTGAATCTCCAAAAACTTGCTTACTATTGAGGCAAACAGAATATTTTGGACATGTATTCAATCAGTTTCTAAAATCTTACTGACGTAAAATGGTACACACTCACTTATTTAAACCTACTAGGTCTATTCAGAAAGTACCTGACCTTGGGCTCTACAAAAATAAATAGCTAACCTGTTGAGCTAGGACACTAATCTCCCTCAAAGTTTGCCCCTTCTGACTTGGTACAAGTAGCCCAGCATTCTTTCCACTGCCTGAAACATTTTTCATCGTCGGTTTTCAGTATCTCCTGCAGGTGCTTTTTCACATTCGTCATGATCTCTTCTCTTGGTCGAACATTGCTCATGATATGCTGGAGTGTGCAAATCGTGGTCCAGACTCTCTGAAGACTGTTATAACTGGAGATGAGACTTGGGTGTATGGGTATGACCCAGAAACCAAAGCACAGTTGTCTCAGTGGAAACATGCACAGTGGCCTCAGCCAAAAAAAGTCCTCAGCAAGGTGAAATACACTTGCACGTCAACAGTTTTGTTCAACTACCATGGTGTTGTGCATCACGAATACATACCAGAAAGTCAGACTGTCAACAAACATTACTACCTCGACGTTATCCATTGTCTTTGTGACACAGTTCGGCGGAAGAGATCAGACTTTTGAAAAACAGCAAGTTGGAAGCTGCACCTTGACAATGCCCCCACCCATACTTCTCAACTAATTCTGAAATTTTAACCAAGCACAATATCCATCAGGTCCAGCTGGCTTCCTACTCACCAGACGTGGTACCAGCGATTTTTGGGTTATTCCCAGACCCCAAACCTCTGCTGAAGGGTTCCCGATTTGAGACGATAGAAGAGATCATGATGAATGCAACAAAGCACCTGCAAGAGTGACTGACAACTGACTTTGAAAAGTGTTTCATGCAGTGGAAAGAATGCTCAGCTGTGTGTGTCAAGTCAGAATGGGGCTACTTTGAGGAGGATCAGTGTCCTAGCTCAATAGGTTAGTTTTTTTTTTTTTTTTTGCCTACGGTCGGATACTTTCTAAACAGATCTTGTAAGAGGTAGCATATCTGGAAAAATTAATCATAATCATTATCAATAACTGGAGGTGTTTTCAAGTTATTTCAAAATAGCAACTGTCACCTGGCTTATTCAATTACCCGGACACAAAATTGTAAACAAAAATTCAAATGGCCTCATAGAAATTCTAATCAGCAACATTGTGTTTGAGACAATAAAATATCAATCATAGTAAAGAATTACTGAATCACCCTCAAAGGGATCTGGAAGCTGGAAAAGTGAGAATTCACTGTTAAAACAGTAACAACACGCCACTTTTCCTCATCAGCTATGCAAGAATTAGCAACTTCTACGAGTACCTATACCCCAAAAGATTTAAACTGGGATATCAATAAATTAAGTAATAATACAAGACACTCCAAAGGATCAGAAGATAAAGCAAAAAATGACATTGGGATCTGATGGGTACATAAATATGACCAATACATTACCATACAAGGAGAACAAACAGTTATGACAACAAACACACACAACCATACAGCTCCAGTAAGAAATGCACACAACCAAACAGCTACAACAAGAAACACATACCAGTATAACCATACAACAAAAAACAAACACAACCATACAGATACGACAAGAAACACAACCGTACAGCTACAACAAGAAACACAAAACAGCTATTCAGCTACAACCTGAAACATACAAAACCATACAGCTATAGCATAAAAAAAACACAACCATACAGCTATGGCAAAAAACACACAATCAAAATTACAAGCTGCATGACTATAGTGCAGTAATGAGAACTGATAACCAATATGGCCTTTACTTAAAACCTTCAACACAAGAGATCCCTACTGTGCTAAAGAAAATCATCTAGCAGTAACACAAATAAGAACTGTCATCATACTGTTGCTGTTAATTAAGACGACCATTAATTTCCATTAATTTCCTTCACAACAACTAGGAGTTCATCTAAGCAAAAACCATCTGACCACAGTAAGAACAGTGCTAAGAAAAAAAATGTGATAATATACTAAATGAATTAACACCCAAATTTTAGCTCTAAATGACAGTTTTCATTGTGCGCTATATAAGGATATTTCAAAAAATCCATCTGATAATGTAGCTAACAAAGAAGGTAACTCCTTTTATATTTCATTTACATAAACACCTGACAATTTCAGAAGGCTCAGAGAATCAGAGGAGATCTCAGAGTGAAGGCTTTGAGTCTCCATATTAGGAAATTATTATTTTATTTCTGCAACCACCAGATGATTTTATTCAGTTTAGGGGAAACCACTGCTAGTGAAGGGGGTCATTACAGATTCATTGTAGTGAAGGGGTTTAGAGTAGGTGAGGGTTAGGTATGGACACCAATGCAGGGGCTCACAACAACCAAGAGGAAACTATAATAAAATATGCATGGAGGGTCAAAACTACAACCATCTCATTCTCAAACAAACATCAAAATTTCATTCCCCTTATGCTCAATGCATTTACCAAAGATCTACTGACTGTATGAATGCAATGCATAATACAAGTATGAAAAAACCAACACAGAGATATGAAAGACTTCACCAATATATTTCGCTTCTCAATGTGGGTTTTCTCAGCCATTTTATAATCCTGGCAGTGATATAAAATACTATTTCAATGGAAGAACCACATCCAGATACTGTACTGAAACTGTGTTTACTGTCCAGGTACAGTACAAACATTTGGCCTAACCTAGGCCCCCTTCAAATATGTTGGATCAAAACTGCAGTCTGTTCATATATTATCATCCAACTCTTTATTGCTCCATAAGAAGTGTGAAAGCCTTGGGCTATGCTACGGTGTCCCTTTGTGGCATTATGCAAGCAATCTACCTCAACCATCCTCCAGGTGTAAATTCTTAATGGCTACATCTTATGAGTGCATCACCCCACTGGACCATCAAGCATTCATTTGTTTATACTGTTGCCACTGAAGAAAGAAAATGATTTCCTAGGCTTTCTTTAAAGAGAGAGAAAAAAAGGGAGGGGGGGGGCTTCTCACTCAGTGTAGAGTCACTTAATGGTAGCACTAGCTACATGAAGTGATTGTATGGTGGGCACCCCCACTGTACCTTCACTGTATACAGTTTCAATGTGTGAATATAATTCTTCCACTTGAATAAATCATGGCACTGTGATATCAAAATACTATGTTCCAATAATGCATAGGACACCAAACCGATCTGGCTCATACTTACCGCTACAAGTGTCAACCATTCAAAGAGAGATAAACACCACAGTATTAGTATTGGGGAGGATACCATGCCCACTCTTATCTTATCGAGAACTGAGCATGCAAAAGAATGCTATGTTTCATCTGCATAAAACTGTCATGAAGTTCTCTGCGTTATAAATCTTAGAATACGTCAAATCATTCACACACTTGTGCAAGCCTAACATGCATATTAAAACACATTATATTACAAAAACAACTAAATCTTGACTATAGTTACAGTAAATGTAGGGTAAACAATCCACATTAAGAAATGTAGAGGAATACTGAGACATTATATTTCAAAAAGATTTCTAGTGTATTCAATAATATGAAACCCTAGAAATAAACCCATTAATTAGATGTTGCTGGATAAATTATAACAAATTTTAATAGAGACAGCCTAGTACACACAACATACAGTAATGAGAGACAAAGGTATAGTTATAAACGCTGAGTTTCTGCAGTTCATCCAAGTTGTGTAGAACAGATAAAATTCTGCATTTACATGACACAAAATTTTAAATAGTTAGTGTAGCTTCAATACAACTCATACCAAAGGGGTTGTGAGTTCCAGAGTTCGTATAAACATTAAGATCAACACTTGCGCGGATTTAAGAACCATAAATTTGTAACAGTGTGGTAATCAAGTTTTTAAAATTTCATCTTAAAGGCTTGCTAGTTTGTAATGTACATCCAAAAACAATTCCATACATTCATATCTACCCTAGAACACTATGTCTATGACTGATGTGGAATTATGTGAATGAGAAGTATTTTTTGGAGGATGATGTGACAGGGAATAAAGGTTGATCCATGATACAGTTAAAAAGAGGTCTTTACCAACAACCCTAATTAAGATAATGTAATGGGATACAAAACCGAGTGACAACCAGATAGAAACGGTGTGGTAGTCAGACTACATAAAACAAAGGAAGACTGGCCAACTGTCTGCATAAGGGAAAGGTGAATAAGTTGTAGTAGATGTCTGCATAAGGGAAATGTGAATACGGAGAAGTAGAAGTGATGTAGTTGCAAACCCAGGCTCATCTGAATGTAAACTCAGGGGAATGCAAGCTGAAGTTATCCTTCCCGTGCAGTCCACCATCCTCCTCTGGAGGGATAGGGAGTGAACTGAAGGACATGTGTATAAACAGGCAGTGAAGCCACCTGGTCATATCAAAGCCATCATGTGAAGGCATCCCTCTCCAGCACAAAGGTGGATAAAACATGGGGGATCAGTTTGATTGTGAGGTAAAGTCATGATCCATAATTCCAAGCCAACACTGGTCAGTAGGCAAGGTGAATCCAGGGGTGTTTCTATACACCTTATCCAGTGATGATGTACATTCAAACTTCTTATGTTGAGTTAAATGTTTGCTTTTACACTGCCAAGGTGAGCTGCTGATCAAAAACACTGTTAGATTCATCTTGCCTTCTGACCAAGGTGGCCTAGAAACTAGGGATCACAACTGTTCAGAAATGAAGAATGTATTGTGAAAGATACAATCCTTTTCTGCAGACCACTATCCTTCTTTTGGAGGGATAGGGAGATATTTGAGGGAAATCTGTATAAACAGGAAACCCCACCATCCATTTATATCAATGCCACCACATGAAGGCATCCCTCTTCAGCACAATATCATCTGGTAACAACTGGAGACAACCTGAGAATACATTCCACAAAAGGATAAGCTAAGTGTCTGGGTGCAAAACAGTCCTGGCAGTATCTGGGTACAAACCACTGGGGAAATTACACCACCTGGGGTAGTAGTAGGTCAGGACTGGCTACCCCTTTATTTATGCTAAATTCAAGCTAACAGAATTCAGCATTATATAACAAAAATCAGTCTTAACTAATAGAAATCAGTCTTAACTTGAATTCTGTCACAACTAATATTTAAGATAATTTCTGGTACCATATCAGGCACGTAGATGGATACAACAATCTATGATGAACCACACGTAGATGGATACATCAATCTATGATGAACCACAACACTGAATGAAACTGAGAACATGACAGACAGGTCTTCAGCCAGTCCCTGAGGTGTTCACTACCAATAACATAGTCATGACCAGAAAACATAAAAACAGTACAAACTTTCAAATCCAAAATGACTGAGTCCAATGGTTTTATGGAAAATGGAATATTTTGTACAGAAGAATCATAAAGGTAAGCAAGAGAACATCAAGTAAAAAGAAATGCTGAGCAAATGCATAAGTTATCTTGCATTAGAAATATATCATCTACACTTGTCCACAAATAAACTCTGACTTCAAACATACATCGATTGTGTGAGGGCAGATGATGTTAGTACCCCCATATTGCATGAAAAAACATCCTGGAAAGTGGTGGTTTGGGGATAACTAATGTTTGGATTTGGGAGGTTGTACTGTACAATCAGTCTAAAGTACTAAACAAACAATAACTGATAATACAGTACTTGATCACTTGAATCAAATGACATACAGAAAATATATCAGGATCTACGGAAGGTTATTCTTGGGCCTGAATAACAAATGCTGTATCATCACGGTGTCAATTCTCAACCACTATAGGGCAACAATTTCTAATAACATTATAAGTGAAATATAAGGATGAACATTTTTGCTCATAAAGTCATCAGTAAATACAATTCTATACCATGCCACAACTGGAACCACTGGGATACAGTATATATAACATTTATTATTCAAAATTAACCGAAGAATAATCCCTTGAAATTTCTCATACATTTCCTAGGAAACTTATAATTTATTGGTTTATTCTTACTACTTCCAAGTGATTTTATTCAACTTAGAAATCCCCTC
>JAGKTI010000110.1:36063-52842 GCA_018397915.1 Birgus latro
AGGTCTAATGAGGGTTTTAATTATGACTTTTTCTAATTCCATCACTCAGATAACTTTCCCCTAGGCTGAATGAAATCCACTTGTAGCTAACTGTACAGTATACAGTACTGTATATCAAATCTAACTTGGCCTAAAACTGCCATCTTGACTACTGAGCTGTAACAACAAATTAACACTAGAACGCTTGTCACAAAGGGGTGCTATGGAGAGGATGTAGTTGAAGCATTGCTTTTTCCTGCCACTGGAATACCTAAAGTAGGTCGTAAAAGGATGAAAATCTGACCCAAGTTTGTGTCATAACAGTAGATATAGCATAGAGAACAATGCCACTGCTAAAATGGATCAGCCTCTTGAATTCCACGATGTAAATTTTCAGTTCATTATTGCCATCTTCATAGTACACTATTTCATTCAATTTATGAAAGGCCTCTCTTTTTAAAGGAATTATTGAAGGATTTATCTAACCCCTTCAGCATGAAACCTCTCTCCTAAACTGAATAACATCATATGGAGAAAGTATGAATACACTACACTTGATTTTTTCCAGCTGATGATCCACTTTCATGAATGTGGCACCTGCACACTCCTGCCGCATGATTGATTGATTTCAATTTCATACCTGAATTATCATATTAACAGAAAACAATTGCACCTTATATTCCAATTCTCATAAATGCTGTTTTGGATTGTCATTGAACTATACAAAGTCATGAAAAGAGTATGTATCTGTGCTTCACCCAAACAGACAATGAATTTGAGGATGTTGAATTTGAATTGAAATATTTATTGTTGTAAAAGGTACAGAGTTGTTGCGTCTCCCTATATTTTTTAAAAAATAAACGCATTTGGCTGGGTAAGTACAAGTAAAAGGTATGTTAATACTTAGACACTTGTTACATTAGACAATAGTATTATTCTATGTAAATTAGCAGTTTTGTCAGTGGTAAAGTAGTGGAAGTGGGAGGGTGAATGGAACAGTCGCTACAGAGAAGGGTGGGGACAAGAGAGACAGCCAGGTGCGAGAAAAACAAGTTATCTCATCTTGCAAAATTTTTCGATACCTAAGCCCTTATTATCCGTAAGTACAGTATATATATATCTATCAGTATATACAGCATATTTATTATTTATTAGAGATGCAACAACTCTGTACCTTTAATATTTCAAATCAAATTCAACTTCCTCAAATTCATTGTCCGTTTGGGTGAAGCACAGATACATACAGTACTCGTTTCATGTCTGTTTGTATAGTACAATGACAATGCAAAGTAGCATTTATGAGAACTGGAATATAAGGTACATTTTTTTTTTGTACATATGATACTTCAAGTATGAAACTGAAACCAACCAATCAAGCGGCAGGAGTGCGAAGGTGCCACACTCACGAAAGTGGCTCATCAGCTGGAAAATTATCGAGTATAGTACACAGCTACCATAAATACATCATCATCATCATCATCATCATCATACTGAAAGAGGTACTTGGAGATTGTTTCTACCCCTGGGGGTAGGGGATTTTTCAAGAATTCTCCCCCAGTATCCGTGCTTGTCGTAAGAGGCGACTAAAAGGGTTGGTGGTGGGTTAATGCCCCACCCCGTAAAAACAACTAACTTGTAGGAGGGGGCTGTAGCACGGGCCGAATAGGGTAGTAATCCCGAGGGGAATGGAATGCTGGTGATAGGGAGAGCTGGAGCTCCTTTCACTAGCTACCTAATCATCCTCCTTTGCTGACCTTTTCAGTGTGACAGTAACATGGAGAGTAGACCAGCATACTCTCCCAAACATTTCCTCTAACTATCATATGCACTACACCACATGCACTTTACATATCACACAACGTATCCCACTACGTTACAGGGGCTGACGCCAGCAAGGGCATGCGGCCAGAAAACTTTGCCCCCGCTACCTAGTGGCGGACTTTCGGGGGGAGGCTTGACAGGGGTTCCGCCGGCATAGATCACAGGTCTGGGGCGAGATGGGGCTCGAACCTGTGTTAGAGGGTACAGGGCATTGCGGTTCCCAGGCTGCCGCTTCCGCTCAATAGAGAGGGGCCCGAACCTGGGAGTAGCGCCCCAGGAGGCTGCCATATCAGTGGGTGTATAATGGCGGGGCAGTTGCAGTGCCAAGGCGCGCTTGGAGGGTGTCCTTGCAGGTGTCCTGGCAGGGTGCCCTGAGGCCACTACCACAGCCACTAGTAAGCTGGTGGGCTAGGGGTCCCAGATCCATTGCCTGGACCTAGGACTGTGCAATGGGCTGGGCCTTTGGAATGTTTACCCCCTTTATCTTACCATGACAAAGTACAAATATATGCATCAAAGCAAGCCTGAGGACAGCAAATCACCCAGGGGGTTTAGGGTGGGTTCATGGAATGTGGGAAGTTTGAGGGGAAGAGCAGGGGAAGTTGTTGAGGCATTTAGTAGGAGGTGGGTGGATGTGGCTTGTTTGCAGGAAGTCCGGTACAGGGGTGGATCAGCCAGAAAGATTGCTGGGAAGGATTGCTACTATAAGCTGTTTTGGCAGGGGGGAACTGACGGATATGGGGGTGTGGGTGTGTTGGTTGCGGAGAAATGGGTGGAATATGTTATGAATGTCATGAGAGTAAGTGATAGGATAATAGTAGTGAAAATTTTGATCGGACGGGTGATGATTTCAGTTACATCAGCATATGCTCCACAGGTAGGATTGGATGACGCAGAGAAGGATAGATTTTGGGATGATTTAATACGTGTAGTAAGTGGTATGGGTGATGATGAGGTACTGGTTCTGGGAGGGGATTTAAATGGTCATGTTGGTGAAGCAGCTCAAAGTTATGAAGGAGTCCATGGAGGATGTGCATATGGTGTGAGGAATGCGGAAGGGGAAAGAATACTCGAGTTTGGGGAGGCTATGGACATGATTGTGTGCAACACACATTTTAGAAAAAGAGTGAGTAGATTGATTACGTACGAGTCCAGGGGAAATAGTAGTCAGATAGATTATTTTCTGGTCAGGAGGGTTGATAGGAGATTAGTGAGGGATGTTAAAGTTGTAGGAAGCGAGGAGTGTGTGCAGCAGCACAAACTGTTGATTTGTGACATGGTGCTTAAGGAACGAATGATGAGAAGGAGGACATATGTACCTAGGAGGAAAATATGGAAGCTGGGAAACCAATCAGTAAGGGATGCCTTTTATAGTGAGATGAGGAGAGTGGTGGCTGAACAGGAAGCCGTAGATAGAGACGTTAATGAACAGTATAGAGCCCTTAAGAACAACCTCTTGAGAGTTACCGATGCAATATGCGGTTGGACAAGAGGCCCACCAAGACATAAAGTAACTTGGTGGTGGGATGAAGGTGTAGAAGCTGCAGTTAAGGAGAAAAGAAGGCTTTTTCGGGAATGGAAGAAAGGTGGTAACAGGGAGGAGTACTTGGCTGCCAAGCGCAGGGCTAGAAGAGAGGTATACAGGGCGAAGTCTGAGTCACAGAGACTTTTACTTGATAATCTAAATCATGGAGAAAGGAAAAATATGGTTTTTAGGGTGGCAAATCAGGTGAAGAGAGATAATCAGAACATTGTAGGCGAGCAGTGTGTGAAGAATGATGAGGAAAGGGTAGTGGTAAACAGCGAGGATATTAAAGATGCATGGATTTCGAAAGCATTATAGCCGGTTGTTGGATGAGGAGTTTGATTGGGATAGGGAAGGTTTGGAGCCAGCTGATCCAGTGTTTGGGCCTTGGCCTTTGATTGACGCTGCTACTGTGAGTGAGGCAATAGGCAGGATGCGGGTGGGGAAGGCGGCAGGTGTGTCTAGGTTGACTGCTGAAATGTTGAAGGCCTCAGGAGATACTGGGGTGAGGTTAGTCACTGACCTGATAAATATGATTATATATGAGTGTGTGGTCCCAGATGATTGGCTGAAGAGTGTAATTGTAAATGTGTACAAAGGGAAGGGTGATGCCCAGGAAAGGGGAAATTACAGAGGTATAAAGCTCTTAGATCAGATAATGAAAGTAATGGAGAGAGTTCTAGAAGGTATGATTAGAGAAAGAATGAATATCAATGAGATGCAGTTTGGGTTTATGCCAGGCAGGGGGACCACTGATGCCATATTCATTGTTCGACAGCTTCAGGAAAAATATATTGGCAAGAAAAGGGAATTGTGTTTTGTTTTTGTTGATTTGGAAAAGGCCTTTGACAGAGTCCCTAGAGAGGTGGTGAAGTGGGCAATGAGAAAGCTAGGGTTGGAAGAGTGGCTGGTTAGGGTGGTTATGGCCATGTACGTGGGTGCTCGCACCCAGGTAAGAGTGAATGGAGTTTTGAGTGATGAGTTTCCTGTGAATGTTGGTGTGCATCAGGGGTCAGTTTTGAGTCCCTTGTTGTTTATCGTGGTGCTTGAAGCCCTCTCACGTGACTTCAGAGATGGCCTCCCATGGGAGATGTTGTATGATGATGATTTGGTGTTGATTGCTGAGAATGAAGGGGAGGCTGAGGAAAGATTTAAGAAGTGGAGAGATGGTATGGGGTACAAGGGCTTAAGGGTAAATGCAGATAAAACAAAAGTGATGATATCTAGGGGAGAGGGAGAGTGGCCATGTGCAGTTTGCCACATGGGTGTGGGAAGTAATTCCATCTTGTGCAGTGTTTGTGATAGATGGGTGCACAAGAGATGTAGTGGTATTAGAGGTAGACTGCGAGATAATGCTGATTTCATGTGTGCGGTGTGTCAGGGAGAGCAGGTGGAGATTGTTAGGCGTGAGAGGGTTGAACTTGCAGGTGAGTCTCTTGAGTGTGTGGAGGAGTTTTATATGGGAGACATGTTATGTGCCGGAGGTGGGGCTGGAGTTAGCTCAGTTGCTAGAGTGAGAAGTGGTTGGAAGAAGTTCAGGGAGCTGTTGCCTCTCCTGACATTGAGAGGACTCTCCTTACGTGCTAAGGGGTCTTTGTATGCAGCATGTGTTAGGAGTGTGATGCTGTATGGTAGTGAGACCTGGGCAGTAAAGGAAGAGGATATTCGCAGGTTTAAACGTACAGAAATGACAATGATTAGGTGGATGTGCAGTGCGTCCCTGCGTGCAAGGCCTGGGGGGGGCTGGGTTTACGATAGAAGAGTTGAGAGGTAGGATGGGACTGGAGTGTATTGGTGTTGTGATGAGGAGAGGTAGGCTGAGGTCGTTTGGACATGTGGAGAGGATGGGGGATGATAACTGGGTACAGAAGGTGAGAAGTGTTAATATTGGGGGAGGGGTTGGGAGGGGTAGACCAAGAAAGACATGGGACGAGGTCATTAAATGTGACTTAAGGGTTAAGGGACTGAATAGGGAGGCTGCCAGAGATCAAGCAGTGTGGAGAGCCGCCATTAGGTGACCAAGGCCGACACATGCAAGCATGTTGGAGCCTTCAAAAACGAAACGAAATGAAACGAACTCTGAAGGTTTCCCTTAAACTGAATAAAATCATCCAACAGTACTAGTAACTAGAATAAAGTAAAAAAAAAAAAAAAAGATGCCACAGTATCAAAGTGACTAATGGTGACTGTTTCTTATCTCTTCACAACAAGGGGTATCCCCTATCTATCTGAATCCAGATGCCATAATCCTGTATGGGATGGCCACAAATAGCCTAAATCACCTCCATGTTGCCCTGTCCTCTACCATTTGGCTGTCCTCCCTCCAACTCACACCCCCTTCTCTCATATAGCCTATATCTCCACTCTATCTCTCCATCTCATCTTTGGTCTCCCCTTCAATTTCTACCTCACACACAGTCTCACATTCTGAATCAAATCATCTGGCAGTTGCTAGAGTAAGTACTGTATTGTACAGTAGCTAATCTGCAAATGTCATTATAGTACTGTAAAATGGTGGGGTTAAATTCAGATGACAAAACCATGCACAAAAAATATACCTTATGTTATAACTCACATGATTTAAAATATTTTCAAAACATCATCAACAAAGATACTACCATTATGAGAATTTTGGAGCCTTCCCATTCTTGTTATATAATGCATAATTATACGGCTGGCAAATGGAGATCTGAGACCCCTACCACCTATAATAACCAACCTAAAATAGAAATAAAAAATATTTGCAGACTTATATATATACAGGTAAGCAATTGGTACTGTAGGCCTACAGCACTGGTTTGCAATGACACTGATAAAACCAAGCTGAAAGTCAAGACTTAATATTTTCACTATAATGATGCCTTTATTGTTTCATTCTTGCCTTTATCCCCCTGATGGAGGATGGTGGACTGCAGAAGGGAAATTTCAGCCAACAGTCCACCAAATTCATGTCTGGATAGGTCTGGGACCACAAAAATAGCAATGACAACTGCAATCAAATTTATTTGAATTGGGAGGACTTTTTGAACTGGAATGATCAAACAGCCATCATTAATCCTCTCACTGTTTGTGTACTCTCTTATTCTGAACAACACTGTCTGACAACAACAGCAGCAACAACCATGGCACCAAAGACAACATAAACAACAATAACTAGAAAGCACTCAGAGAGTGCATACATTTGCCAATGCTACTGCCATTAAAAAAGGATCCAGATCCAAATCTGTAGAGATAGGATCTGGATCCAGATCCAACCCAAAATTTAATCACTTCTTCCTTGGCCCATGGCCCACCTTTCCACAAAATTTCACTGAAATTCACTGAGAACTTTTGAAGATATCATCTGGACAAACAGACAAACATGTGTGAATACATAACTTTCTCCAACTTCGTTGGCAGAGGTACGGTAACAAAATTAAGCAACCATGTCCTTGGTATGAAGGGACACACCTGGTCTCAGAACACCTTGTTATTAATTAGACTATTCCAGGTAATGACAGATTAATTTATTCAGCTTATGAGAAATTCTATCCAGCTAATACTGTACAGTATGACAACAGTCTCCACTACCTCTTTCAGGCCATATAGCATGTCTCTAAATTTCACTCTGGATAACTGTAAAGATTTTATTCAGCTTGCGAGACCCCCCCTCTTACCCTAATCTAACAACCTCTCAGTACTATGTATACAGAAGACTACCGGTAGTTTATTAAAAGTAGTTTCATTATTATTATTAAGGATTCTTTCCCAGTACACTAACTGCACCTCGGTATCTAGCATCAGTCCCTTCAGTATGATAATGTCTTCACTGTTTTTCTATCTTGGAACCTCCAGATATGTAGTCTGGCAAATTATGCAGAAACTAGGCCAGCTATTAGAAACTAACCAAGTGGATGGGTAAACCCCTATTAATTCCAAAATATGAATGTAGCTGCTGATATTCAAACAGAAAATTAAGACTCTCTTTCTCTATTATCTATATCAGCACAGAGTCATCAATGAGAACACACACTAAAACACTACTGTACCCTTTGTGTAGACCGGTACAATATTTTCCAAGGCTTGACAAAATTATCTGGAAGTACCTAGCATCAAACAGACTATAATAGCTACTGTACTGTATATACCAGTACATGTCCCAGCCATTTTGATGGGAATAAATCAAATTAGGTTTGATCCATTATCCTCTCTTTACTCTAACTTGGCATAAAATTGCCATCCATCGTGATTGCTGAGTTGTAACAGCTATAGCCTACAGCAGATCAACACTTGAATATGATGTGCCAGTCACAAAGTGCTACAGGAAGCATGTAAAACTACATCATTGTCATTTTTTTGACAATCAGCTACATGAAATGGGTTACAAAAGGATGAAAATCTGGGTCATGTTTAGGTAAAAAGGATACAGTAGCTTCATGGAATTTTCCAAAATAACATATCGGTAAATATGACTGTTCTAACTTCTGCATTCCTCAATGAATTCTATACCCCACCTACAATACCATCAATTAACATCATAAAATACAGTATGTCTCCACTGATTCTAATAATCAGTATGCCATACAGTGGTGTCTATCACTGATACAACTCTGGTAAGCTTCATAATTGCCTCTGTACATACAAGTACAGTATTTGATTTATGTTCTGCTTTTCCTCCTGTTGTACAGTGGCAATGACCACTGCTGATATGCTGCCATGATCATTTTAATGTAATCAATCAATTAACTGATCCATATATACCTAGGCTTATATCCAGCACGGAAGAGATATAGCTTTCTTACAGACATTCATACACAAGGAACTACCATATCATAAATACCCAACTATTTTAAAGGACAGTATGGTAGAGTACTACTGTACTGTATGGGCAAATAATAATTCATTCTCAATGGTGAAGCATAAAGGACTTCAATGCTACTGGATGCTGACACTCACCACAGACACAGGAAATGGACAGATAACCCATCCTGTTTTACATTGTGTTATACCAAATGTGAAGAAAGGCCAAAATCTTAACACTACGCACTACACTGTCAACTATAAGCTATAGGCTGTTGTGTTGATTGTGATAAATGTGAGGGACAGTCAGACACAAGGGTGGGCAGTGAAAAGTTTGCTAGTAGTGTGGGTAGGTGCGTGTTCTTGCTCAAGACAACAAGTGTATCATCAGCCAGCCAACATAATTGCTTGACTTCACTGCAGCTACTACAGTTCTTTCACCTTAACGTGGCTCAGATTTTCATCTTTTGTAGCTTGTTTTACATAACTCAATGGAAGAAAAATACAGCACTATGGTTCTACATCATTTCCACTGGACTTCTTTGTGACTAGGCTAACGCCATTCTCGAGTGTTAATCTACTGCTACAACTCAGCAGTTGTGATGGAGAGAGGGCAATTTATGCCATGTTAAAGATAATGTATTGGTAACTTTAAGCTTTATGAAAAAAAAAAAAAAAGATATGTAATTAATCCACATAGGCTATATGAACAAAAACATTAAAAGAATGGCTGACTGACTGAGGCTAAGAACACACAGTATGGTAGCTGCAGCTAATGATAAGCAAACAACTCACTCTGGCTATAATATGAAATACTGTAAGCAGCTGTGTCAGCTGGCTGACTAGCCTACATATGGTACGGTACAATTCCAAAAGAACAATTTGCGGATTTGTGTGTCCCACGGATTACAATGGCTCACTCACGGTGGTGGCTACTTGTATCTATTGATTGCCTACAGTAAACTCTCAATTATCCGTCGTATCGGCTCTATTAAAGCAATATCTGGCAAAACTATGCAATCTCCAGCATTGAAACGGGACATAACCAGAGGTTCCACGCAATATCTGGTGCTGAGGTGCATCAACCAGCTTGTAAACAGTAGCCAACCAATGCTGTATTACTGTACTACTGCATCATTATTTTACTGTATTTTATGCTTAATTTTCATCTTTTACTCACGGGAAAGTTTTTAGGATAGCCTAGTGGTTCGTGACAGACAGTAACGCAATACCTAGCTCGATGCCGAATACTGAGCCGATGGGGAGTACTACTGGCTATACAATACCCAGTTTTGCTTTAACCAGTGAAGGGCTTGGCTGAATTATGCTGGGTAACTGAGAGTTTACATGGATGTTCCATTAAATTGGATGCACTGTGCAACATGCCTGGAGTACCTTCAGTTATCCAATAGCTCATTGATAAAGGTAAAGTAGCTACTGTTTCTGGAATTTTATCTCTTTCACAGGACAGGGTTAAGATCTATTTACTGCCAGACACCTTAATCCAATAAGGGATGGCCAAAAATCCCCTCCATGCCTTCCTGTCCTCTGCCATTTGGCTCCCCACCCTCCAACCTAAACATCCCTCTCTCATACACCTCTCCACTCCATCCCTCCATCTCATCCTAGTCCTCCTCCCCCACATCTCCCCCTCCACCTCCCTTACATACATCAGCCTCTCATTCTCTATCCTCTCCATATGACCAAACCATCTCAAAGTACGGTATTTCTCTTAATATTCACATCCACATGAACACCACAATGCTCATTTACTTCCTCATTTGTCTGTCTCTCCCTCCATCCACATTCTCCTTCCAAATATCTCATTTCCACTGCTCTCATTTTTTACTAGTCCTTCCAACAAGCTTTAAAAATTTCTCTAAAAATCTTATATGCAGTCCTGTGGTAAGAAGTCAATAGCAGAAGTGACAGCCTTGCCCAATGAAACGATGAGTGATTCTGAGATGGCTGGAGGTTTTCCAAGCATGTGAGCTAGTGCAACCTGGGAAGGAATTCACAAAACATTTAGGTACAACTGATTCCGTGTCATAACTTAGATATGTTTTTGCTGGAAGACCTAGAAATATGAAAAGATGCTGCATGGTCCTGTGTCCTTCCTGCAGATAAGTTATAAGCTAAATCTAAAATAATTTTTCCTCTGATAACAGAATTTTTACCATATACAGTATATATATCAAATTTATCTATCTATCTATCTACTTATCTACCTACCTACCTACATCATCTACAGTATCTATCTATCATCTGATGTTTCATCCTTGGGGAGTAATATTAACAGAGGTATCTGCAGGAATTTCTGTATCAAATGTTTTGTTTATATAATCAGTTTCTCTACCCTACAATAAATGTCCAACAAGAATGGTTGCACTATAAACTTAGACTTTGGATTGGCAGGGATTTCCCATGACTGAATACAGTAAAATGCCTAAGTGCAGATTAACAGTGAACCAAATTCTTGCTACCACACAAAACGTTGTAGTAATTTTTCCTCAGCGATTTCTTTTGCACACAGCATGTACCATAAAAAAACTTTAACACATTTAATACGTTTTTTCTTTTTTTTTTTGTATATTCTTGCTGTTACCAGACAATTTTTATTCAATTTAGGAGAGCCCCAAGGTAGTCAATGGGTTGATGAATGAAGTAGCCTACCAGTATATAACACAACCACTAGAAACCTTTCCTTAACTGACTAAAATTGCCTTGATGGTGCACTGCTTGCAAAAATATAATGAAAAAGACATCTTCACAATCAAGGAATTAGAACAGTACAGCATTCTCTCTTATGATGGGTTATTTTCATCACTTAAACCCATCCAATCCAATGAAACTTTTTTTTTTTAATTCATGCTATTTACAGACAATATATTTTATTCAGCTCAGGACAGACTTTTCACACAGGAGGGGTTAGTTACAGCCATCATTAACCCCTTTATTCCTTGAGATCCTTACCCCCTCCCTCCAACTCACACCCTCTTCTCGCACAGATCTTCCCATCACATCCCTACATCACATCCTCGATATCCCCCTCTCATTACAGCATAATCATAAAATACAACTACATACCATATTAACTTACATTTTGTCATAAAACATCCTGAAAAACAGGCAATACCATAAGGTACGGTACTGTACCACACTACACTTGAAATGGTCTCAAGATTAAGGAGTACTCTACTTAACACCAATAAGCTGATAAAATCAGCTTTTACATTTCAACAGATTAGCCCACAATTAACTGAGATCTCATGTGACTGATCACATTCATGGTTCGTGGACATGTTAAATCCCTCCCTTTTCTTATCAACCTCAATAGTTACCAAGATAACACTTATCACCCTAATCTGCAGCACACACTTCATTCTTTGCCATGTAAAAATATGGACTACCTGCAAATCATAAATAATTTAGTACCGGCACTGTATACAGTATCTTCAATGTATTACCGTACACAGGGTACCGTGCTATCTAAGAAGCTTAGGCAATCTACACTCAGATATCATTTCCATTACAGAATCTATCCACTGATCTATTGCAAGACACCTTAATCCTGTAGGGGACAGACACAAACAAATCTCCTTCATGTCACCCTGTCCTCTGCCATCTAGCTGCCCTCCCTCCTACAAACATCCCCCTCTCCCATAGTCCTGTAGTTCTCTGCACTATTCCTTCAATTCATCCCTGGTCTCCCCTTCCTCCTCTCCCTCTTTACCAAACTTACATACACTATAGCAGTCAGTCTCTCATTCTCCATCCTCTTCACATGTCAAACCATCTCAAAGTATTTCCCTTAGCACTTTCAATCTACACTCAGAATAACATTTCCATTAAAGATTAAAGTATTAAGGCCTCAATACAAGCAGCATTTTTAATGTTTTTTGCTATCAAGGCCACAGCTATATATACCCTTTTTACTGTAACTTGGCTTAACATTACTCATTCTCCATATTGATTATTAAGCTGTAGAAAGAGAATATAATGCCAGTCATGACGAAGTGCTATGGCAAGGATGTAGAGCTACGGTATTTTCTCATGTGGAGAGGATGGAGAGCAAGAGACTAATGAGGAGAGTATATGTGAGTCAGGTGGAAGGGGGGAGAGGGAGGGGGGGCCAAGGATGAAATGGAGGGATGGAGTGGAGAGGTATATGAGAGAAGGGGGTGTTAGCTGGGGGTAGGATAGTGAAATGGCAGGGGACAGGGCAATATGGAGGCAATTGGTTTGCGGTCACCCCTTACAGCATTACAGTGACTGGCGATAGACAGATGGATATACTATCTATCTATCTATTGCCAGACACCTTAATCCCGTAAGGAGTGGCCACAAACAAATCGCCTCCATGTCGCCCTGTCCCTCACCATTTCACTTCCCTGCTCCCAGCTCACACCCCCAATTCTCATATACCTCTCCACCCCATCTCTCCATCTTATCCTTGGCCTCCCCCTCCCTCTTCCCCCCTCCATCTCACTCACATACACTCTCCTTGTCAGTCTTTCAATCTCCATCCTCTCCATATGGCTAAACCACTTCATTTGTGTTTCTCCTAACACTTCCCATCACATCTACATCCACATCACAATGCTCCCTCACTTCCTCATCTATCAGTCTGTCTCTCCATGTGATTCCACATGCTCTTCTCAAATAACTCATTTGCACTGCTCTCATTCTTTACTTGTGTCCCTCCAACAAGGTCCAAGCTTCACTTCCATACATTAGAGTTGGTATCACAATACTGTCACGAAATATATTACATATACAGTATATATATTTATATACAGACAATATATAAAACCCTCAACATTTCAGAACTTTACAGTGAGTGAAACTACAAACTTTCCCAGAATACATATAGCTACTGTATTCAGTCTTTGGGTGAAAATCTCAAGCTGCCTCTCCTATAATGAGATATGTATTTTATTTTCCCTTGTAAACTATAATACAGCCAAGTTAATACTTGACGTAGTACGTTTAACACCGTGAAAATGTCATTATTATAAAACCTCTGAAATATGCAAACTACACCTCAAGGGATCTAACCACCCTATTAAAGTACAGTACTACATTCTATTAAGTTCTAACCACAAATTACTTCTGCATAATCTGAGTTCCAAATGAAGTATACCATAATGAAACTTAAGCCCTGTCACAAACTTTTCAACTTTTAGTGTCTTTATCTAAACTTTACTTTCATCATTATGCTGCTTGTTAGAAATTGTTATATTGTCCCCTATGGATAATTTACTCCTAAATTGTGAACCACTGCTATAATAGGGCACCCAAAGCCTGACTCAGCCTAACAAAACCCAGACTAGGCAAGGGTGGAGTTTGTTAGGTAGGTTGGGGCACTAGACTGTGTATTATACATCATTTGAGTCATTGAATTTTGTTTCACAATTATATATACTGGTTAATGTGAATGCCTGACCGCTAACTACGACAAATATCTGCACTGTAGTTTACCCTTCTCCCTTCAATTAACACCCACACTCGAGAAATTCACTAACAGGCAACCTCTCAGGACTCGTACACAAGGTTACCTACCTACAAAGGGTTTTAAATAAATTTCTAACCACTCCCTAAGGTTAATATGACTCTAACTGCCCTAAAAAAATAAAATCTGGGACTGTGTGGGTGGTGGGTGGGGGTGAGATGTGATAGATACAAGTGGTCTTTAAGAGGGCACACCCCATGTAAACAATAACTTCAAGCTCACATTTCACCCACATCCCAGTCTTAATTCCTATCACTGACTCCTTGGAACTCACCTCTCATCCATTCTGAAGTCTCATTCCTTAATAAAAATCCCAATGATGTTTTGAGTGTCATAGAAAACCGAGCATTAATTGAAGGTTTTGCTTGACAATGCACTGAAGACTCAACTGTTGATTTCTGGCGCTGTCTGACCTAACACGCCTCCTGCCACAAACACTGACCCCAAAATACAGTATATTTTCACTTCATGGCCAAGCACACACATTAATAGCGCCTAATAATCAGATTAACCCTGGGAAATCACCACTCCACTGTCACTTTCAATCCGTTCACTCTGTCATTAACACAAACATTAGTGGCTGCCATGTTGGCCGCGTTACTCACTCCTCCGCCAGGCAAGTAGTTCCCTATCTCAACCCACAACAAATTATCAAATATTTAAGTATGGCCTTCCTTGGACCTGACTTACTATTTCAGTGAACTAATCTTCTTACAGGAAAGATTTTCCTCACAAAAGTTTGGAGATACAATGCCGAATTCATATCTTCTAGGATTGCAAGTACCAACAGATCTAATTTGTTATATGGCAAAAGTATATAACATGATTTCCTTATCGAAAGCTAGTACTTTGATATTCTAGTCCGTCTGCACGATATCTGATTCATTAAAATTGTAAACAAGTGGTTTGACCAGACAAAACACTACATTCGCGAACTTTTCTTCCAATGAAACATAATGCTGACATCACTGTTAACAATGCGAGTTGCTTACTTTTATAATCCGTTAGAATATACTATATATGTAAGACGCATTCGTGTGCGTTCTTTTAAGTAATCATACAAGACATGATATTTTGTTCTTTGCAATGTGTATGTTTCTTAGCAACAATCATTGCAAGAACATTTTGTCACGCTCTTGTGAATCACATGACATTCCATATCAGTGTAACTCGATTTCCGGATGTTATAATTCAGTATGATACAAACTGAGTGATGCTCAGTATGGAAAGGAAAGCTCAGTATACCACAATTGGGCTGTTGTTAAAGCTCATCAATCAGCATCGAATATTCTAGCTGGGGATATGTTAAATCTTGCGATTGCAACACTCACTTTACATGACCTGCTATGGTAGTGATGCGTGTCTTGTCTGAACTTCGATTCATTTCCTACTATATATCAGCGATGACTATATTTATAAATCCTATTCTGACCTAATGGTACTGTATATGTGGTGTTTTCTTGCAATGATCACGTAGTGGTAGGAGTGAGGGCCAGAGTGCCACTTACAAGCATATCGTCCTGTGCTTGCTGCTATACCCAGTGTTTTTCATTGATCCACACTCTCTCCTAGCATTAAGCTACCTCTCAGTTGATCAGAAAGAGTATATAATTCCGTAAGTTGCCTTGTGCATGTGTGGGCTAACTGACGCGAAAAGTTGAGTAAGAAACACTTGAGAGAAGCCGAGTGGTACGTCAAGTTGCGTATCCTAGGCTGGCATTCTCGTCAGCTAGGCCATCCTATCTTCCTAAACCAGTTTATTTCTATCCATATCACGCTGCTATTATCTTATACGATATTGAGGTAAACTTTATCAATAATAACGAAATATCAATAACATACAAGGGAAGAGTAAAGGGAAGTAGGCGAAATAAATCAATAAGGAAGAGGTGTTCAGGATTCCCCCTCAGCCGACATGAATATGGTCTCTCTAGCAGTCAGTCGCCGTGCCTTGCATCCTGGTAGCACCAAGAGTATTCGCATGAGCTTAGGAGGCCTCATAGCATCTATTTCTTATCGATTTAGCTTGACTATTACACTTCAGTATTGTCTTTTAATGTTGTTTATATCTTTTTTCATGCCGACATACATGGCATAAATGATATATGAGTTTATATTAAAGTGACATAACAGAAGCAAACAGCTTAAGGATGAAATACTAGAGAGCCTCCTTAGATAATGAGAATACGGGCTCAGGGAAAGATCTTACCCACTCCTTCCTTGGTCAGTGAACTTTCATGCTGCTCAAAATTTTCACAGCTATTGATTAAAGATATCCAAGCAGCAGGCAGTGTTTGATAAGAGGGTCCCCTTTAATGGAGTTCTAGAGCAAGAGGCAAGAGGTGGCTGCTCTCCCTCCACCACCACCTCCTCCTCCTCTTGTCTCTCCCTCCCTCCATTCTCCCTGCCTCCACCTCCCTCTCGTCTACCGTTCTATATTTATAGATTCTCCTAGGTATTAGTTGCATAAAATATTGCCTGCATACACATTTATCTTCACTTATACAACCATCAAACACTTCACAGTCAAATTAGGGTGAATACCAGTTACAAAATTCGAAAATACAAAAGATATCTGATAACAGCTATGGCGACTTGTTTATCATCACAATTAGTTCGGATCTTTTATAATTATGACCTCCTGTCCTCCCTCCCAGCCTCCCTTTGGCAACTAAAGGTCAGACCGGGTCAACCCCACATGCCAGTCGATTGCATGACAAGACTAACACCTTGAAAAATTCACATAAGAGGAACCAACTGCGTCTGAATTCATGCCTGCTCCCGACATACCGTTAGAGATGAACGGTGGCGTATGGAGGCTGACGAACCGTATGGAGTGTAGTTCTTTTAACCTAACTTGGCCTAAATTTTCGTCCTGCTGCAGCTTATGCCACGTGCTCAGTGGCAGGAAAAAACAGTGCTACGGCTCTACATTCTATCCACAGCACTTTCTCGTTCCCATATTCTAGTGCTAAGACAATACTACGTCTTTACATTCTTTCCATAGCATTTTTTCGTTACTAACACATAGGACGGTATTCTCGTACGGTTAGAAAGCTTAACCTTCCTTACCATTTTACCTGTGATTCTGCTCCGTTACTATACTCTTGCGTTATTCATGCAATCTGTGTCGATAATGAAAAGACATAAGAAGCAAACCAGG
>JAGKTI010000110.1:57842-68254 GCA_018397915.1 Birgus latro
TCAGGGATATTGTAAGTGGCCTTTGCGAAGCCACTTAAAACACTACCACGTAGGACAGCCAACAATGTTATCTTCAGCTCAGCCATTAGTTCCCACCAGTACCTACAGTTTGAAAATAAAATCCTTGTCAACCCGCAACACTATAATTTCTGCCCCGGACACAGAAACCCCCTCCCTCTTGTAACCTACGCATGCGCCAATAGACAGCGTGCCCATGTCACCTTCTTCACATGCCGCCACTTGCATGGGTACAGACACTAACCATCCTTACTTCAGTCTTCCGGGGTATCTAATTTAACATCATCGACTTTCTGTATATTTAACTAACGATCCCTTCCCTGTCGAAATTAATCCACAATTTTGCAGGAAGGCCAAGGAGAGTATACAGTAATCTTCCCATGTCTCCTGTCCATCACATAAACACAAATATGGTTACGAGAGGGAATCCACCTTACGTATGGTAGAAAAACCCACAAACCCTTGACAAGGGGACACTGGTTCGTCTTGGAATATTGCTACCTCGCACCTTGAGTAATGAAAAAGCAGACTGTACATCTTATCCCTTTAAGTTTCATGTATACACTGCATCACTAACGCATTGACAAATAAATAAGTAAGTAAAAGTTAGTGCCCGGTAAATAGTAATACAGTCTAGAGTTGATACATCATCCACCGGAAGTTAGAATTAATATAACGAAAAAGAAGACTAGATTAATACTACAGACTGCACTAATCATCAAAACAGATATTCAAGTTTTCCCCAGTCTCAGTCTCCCCATACAACGACACGCAGTCCATGTCCCCATTTCACATTAGGTACGAAAAGGCTAGAGTAACCCAAAAGTCTCTCTCCCTAGACCATAAAACTCGGGTTATTATTATTTTTTAATATACTCGAAGTAAATGAGAGACTAACTGAAAGTGTGTATGTGAGTGAGGTCGAGGGGGTGGGGGAGACCGGGGATGAGATGGGAGGAAGGGGTGGAGCTACATAATGAGAAAAGGGTGCGTGAGATGGAGGGAGGACACCCTAATGGCAGAAGGTAGGGTGACATGGAGTCGACTTACTTGTGGGCACCACCCGTTTTGGAATTAAAGGGTCTATACAGATAGATACTCTGTGGTACAGTGGTAGAGTGTGCGTTTCGCACGCTGGTGGACGCAGGTTCGCCTCCCGTCAGAGTTGTAAAAACTTGGGAAGCGTTCGGAAGCGTTCACCGAGCCACTTACCGCTTTGTCGGACACAAGGGGTGCTGTGGTTGAACCAGTGTCGCATACTAGTATGCTTGCACCCAATCGGCTTAGGTGGGCCGATTTCACTTGGTTCACAGACTACACACATCCAAAGCCACTCCAACACAACACTCATACTTACAAGCACTTCTCATCCTACACGCAATCTCTGCAGAGCACCACATGTTGGTGGAGTAGAGATACAGATACATAGATAGACATAGATAGATAGAGCTTTTGAGAATGTTAAAGTTTTGGAAACCACACACACACACACACACACACACACACACACACACACACACACACTCTTAATGTTTGGGCGTGGTTAAATGGAGTCACTGTAGCTTCACCTTTTTAAAAAATGGTGGTCAAGGTTTAGTTTATATAAAGATAAGCAAACTTGTCAATAATTGCAGCAAATTCGTGTAGAATAGTTTTCGGTTTATAAATTATGACAGGCTTATACCAACGAACATGCGTGAGTTATATCCAACTATGACCTTCATATTGATAATTGATTTTATGACACAGCAATAGAAATGAAAATGAAGTTCTGTTTTATAATTAGATTCCACCTAATGCGAATAAGACAGAGCCGAACTGGATAATAACAGAAACAAAGTTGTCAGTGTCAGGTGACTGGGTGGGTGGTGACTGGACGTCGTTGTTTTTAAGGTTTTCTTGGTTATCTTCAGCATTATCGTTTAGAGATAACAGTATTAAAAAACAACCACTCTCATGAATCAATTAATTGTTCTTGCAGATATACACAGTAACAATGAGCTTTTTTGGCCTTGAGATTGTTAGTACTGCTTTCTTCCTAGCTTCACGCTTGTATTTTTTTTTTTCTCTCCCTTTGGATTGCATTATATTCATATGACTAGTTTCATTACACATTAGGATTGATTTCAAAATTAAAGGACAAGAATATTAATTTTTTGTCTAGTTGGATTAACCTAGAAATGAATAGTTTGGAATTTTCGCAGTTTTGAAGTCAAGGTTATTCTTTTTTATATTTTTTTATCTATCCCGATCTTACCAAACTGATCTAACCTAATGGAACTAACTTAAGTGATGAAATTTAAGTAAATGAATGGACCATGAATTTAACTCTTTGTTTTGTTTTGTTTTGTTTTGTTTTTTTTATAGAGGGAATAATAAATATGGGCTTCTAGCCTTTGGTTCCTTCTTCCTTGCCTTAAAAAAAAAAAACTAGTGTAATATAACCTAATCTAATAAACAAATATAAATAGCATAAGTGAGAGATGTGGCTGTCCAAAACTGCAAAAATCCTTTTTTTTTTTTTTTTTAGACCTATCACTGATTAAATTTCACCAACAGGCTAGCATAGAATGGCAAGATGGCAGGTAGACTCCGGGATCATACTCAACACCCCCTTCCCAGCAGCATCACTCACCCTGCCGCAAGGCCTGGACATCCACTCCACTCTTGCACCACCTTCATTCAGGGTAAATATTGGATGGGGCAGTGTATTGTATTTTCATTATGTGTCATTGGGTAGTTGTGTGTGTGTGTGTGTGTGTGTGTGTGTGTGTGTGTGTGTGTGTGTGTGTGAGTTACCTGTATAAATCCAAGACAGAGTTGCCCCCATACTACTCATCTGTAATGGAAACTGTTGTCAAATAAACGAGAGTTTAAACGTAACTCAGTACAGTACTGTAATGTGCTTTATTTCAGGTTTGGTCTCCAACCCCCACAACTGAAGATGTTATTGTACTGGCAGAATTTTCAGAGATAGAGGGACCTGTTCCTCTATTAACGATACCCAAGTCACCAGCAAAACACTTGGACCTCAATGACTTTGTGGTAAAAATCCTTTCTACAGATTACCTTAATACCAGGTATAGTATTTATTGCTTTAGAAAACTACCTTTACTTGTTTTGTTTTTGTATGAGAACGAGTATGTACAGTACACCCACTGAAAAAATTATCAGCACTCTTTTAGCATGATAAATTGGACACACCGGATTAGAGATCTGAAAATAAACTGAGTGAATGTGCCCAGCTGGTATCCCTGATCTGATGAGCGACATGCCTGGCTGGTATCTCTGATCTCCTGAGCCTTAGGTCCGTATTCTTAGTGGTATCATAGGTTTCGTAGCACTTTTTACTAAGCAATTTGTTTTCCTTATTAATTATCACTGTCTTTTACATTGCTTAGAGAGTTTATCAACAATTTTCATAAATATATACTGTATTATAAACAGGGATGTTGAAGTATAATGTAGATCACATTCAGAATCAACAGTAAAACTCCTGCTACTCATTCAGTACTCAAATTGTCCAAGCTGAAGCAGTTTCGTAGGCAACACACTCCTCACATTACAGTATATGTATATCGAGAGCTGTCTAAGGTAAAAGTCTATCCTAAAAGAAATGAATATGCTTACTGATCACCCCCTCGGTGATATTGTTATGATCTTCATCAAACTGGTGATATATCATTCTCATCTTCATTATCCATGCATTACAACATTCACGTCACTGATGTGGTTAATATTATTGCAATACTACAATATATACTGTACATACTTTACATGTGATGTTCATGAGGTGCAGTATAAACTGGACAGTTAGGACTATATAGTTTGTCATCAGCCTATTCTTAAAATGCTTGCTAATGGTGGTTGTCATTGTATCATAACGTGTAAGAAAATCTGAAGGTGGTAACCTTGGATATGATGGGTGCCAAGCAGACAAATAGCACTTTCGTTTCGTTTTCTTTTTCGTTTTTGAAGGCTCCAACATGCTTGCATGCGTCGGCCTTGGTCACCTAATGGCGGCTCTCCACGCTGCTCGATCCCTGGCAGCCTCCCTGTTCAGTCCCTTAACCCTTAAGTCACACTTAATGACCTCGTCCCATGTCTTTCTCGGTCTACCCCTCCCAACCCCTCCCCCAATATTAACACTTCTCACCCTCTGTACCCAATTATCATCCCCCATCCTCTCCACATGTCCAAACCAGCTCAGCCTACATCTCATCACAACACCAATACACTCCAGTCCCATCCTACCTCTCAACTCTTCCATCGTAAACCCAGCTCCCCCAGGCCTTGCACGCAGGGACGCACTGCACATCCACCTAATCATTGTCATTTCTGTACATTTAAACCTGCGAATATCCTCTTCCTTTACTGCCCAGGTCTCACTACCAAACAGCATCACACTCCTAACACAAGCTGCATACAAAGACCCCTTAGCACGTAAGGATTTCTATATTATCTAGTAGATAATGCTTTTCTGTTTTGGGTCCTTGACTCGTGCATTATGTCTGTTGCAATGAATTATTCATTATACACAACATGTAGCTACAGGAATTATAAATCTGGAGAGAGTGAGAATGGGGGAGGGGATGGAAGGGTGGACAGATTAAGAGGGGGAGGATCAGGTGTACCAATCCTTACTGTGTATTCACTGCTTCCGTGCCAGTGATAGTTTCAAAGAGTATCGAAGCAAGGTTTGCCAATAATTATTTTAGTGGGTGTACATACGGGCTATGTGCATAGTGCATGTAAAAGTTGTTGTTATGTTAAAGATATTTTTGCAAGTAAAGTACCTGCTCCAGCAGCCAGTGAATTTATTTTACAAGTTTATGTTATAATGAATGACATATATACTTCTGTACTGTATGTGATATACTGTATACTGTAGGTTGTATAATGCTGTTGAGAGAACAGAGTTCCTGCACAGTACTCAGTTTCCCTCTTATGTGTGTACAGTGGAGAGTTCCGGATATATGAAGATACCCAGCTGGTTCAGCAGGACCTGAGCCCTGGAATTCATGTGTATGTCCACTACTTCACACTGTATGATGTGCGTGCCCGAGGGTTCGTCAGGCCCATGTGCCTCTCCTACATCTCGGCTGATTATAGGAAGCTCACCAGATACTTCTCACAGCTACGCCAACACTTCATACTGGTGGGGATATCTGCTGAGTCTTGTGGATTACAGTGTAGCCATAGTGATAGGGATGTCTTTTACCTTATGCGTAATACTGAAGATACCGAGTAGTTTTGTGAATTCCAATCCAGTCCTTGAAATTGTACCCTTGTGATGGCTTATCAGGGTAGCAGTACATAATAATATGGCAAAAATATATATGTGAATGATTGTCTGGCCCAGTTCATTGGCCATGTCACCCACTTTTGTTCTTTCTTATTGTTTCTGGGTCTTCCCTCACTCCTTCTCTTAGGTGGGAATCAGAGTTAGGTTGATGATAATGAAGATATCTACTCTAAATTGATGGAGTGAAAATCCCAACAGGCAACAGAATACCTGAAGCTGAGCAATTATGAATGGTTTAGCAAGGAGATTGTTGGCCTGATGAGGAACCTGGAGTACACCAAAGATCGCTACATCCTAGCACAGAGGAATGCTTCTGCTGTTGCTGCCAATGCCCTTGTGAGTCAGGGTGGGGTTGGGAGAATTGTGTGGCATATAGCATTATTATTATCATTTGTAATTATTGCCCTTATTATTTTTATCACCACCACTGCCACCCATATAAAATATCATGTTGGGAAAATATTGTTTGGCATGTGGACTTTTTGGCAGGTGTTGTTGCCATTACCACCATGACCATGACTGTTAATATTATCACCTGTTATCTGTTTTGTAAGTTTATATTGTAGTTTAGGTATTAAATTTTATATTTCATCAGTTTAAACTCATTGAAATATTTAACGACCCTGCTGACAACCTCCAGTAAGAAAGTCCAAATATGGTAGTTTATTTTTGTTAACTGTCACCACTACCATTACTGCATTTATTTCTTTATCACTGACAACTCACAACCTCCAGCAAGATAGACCAAGTTCAAGTCCAGAAACAGATACAAAGGATGAGACTATGAGCCAGGTGGGGAAACAAGGGGGCCAATTCACGTCCTTTGAGACCACAAGTGCCTCTGTGGTGATGACGATACACCTGAATGATGACTCGCCCAGGGTGTCTGTTGTTGATGCCACACTGCAGTCTAAGGATACGTAAGCCTCACTCCTGCACCTAGTATAAATATGTTTTGTAATGGGCACAGGGGGTGTAGTTTGAGAAGGACCTTAGAGGTGAGATGAGACTAACTGTGTGTGCTCAGCTCTGTATATAGCCATATGTAGTGACAGCTTGATCGACTCATATTTTTTCATGCTATAGAGGGGGTGTTGATATCACCTGTCCTCACACAATCAATGTGTATTTGAAGACAAAGTCCTTTTGTAGACATGTATAAGAACAGACTATAAATTACTAATGGTGTTTATACACTGTTCACAGTACTCAGGACTATTTATTACATTATTTTTATTTATTTTTCATTATTATTCCACTTTCCAAAATATTCAGTTTTCCTTAAAGCCTTTGAAACCAAACATTTTGGTTTGGAGAGTTTGCACTGTAATACAGTACCAGAAAGGATTCTGATTCAAATAAATTTTTCCTGATATGATGCAGAGATGGGATGGATGGAGTACTGAGTATAATTGAGGGGTGTGAGGATGAGGGTGAAGAGGATGAAGCTGCCCTGCTAAGACACACTTCACTTGAATCAATGGCCACACAGCTGCTCGAGTGTCAACACATCCTCAGTGTCTTGAAGCCACACATAGTATGAACATCCTTTGTTTTTTTTTAATTTCAGTAATTTTGAGCTGATATTTTTAGCCAGTATTAGCTTGATTTCTAGTTATGATGGGTGATTGTTACAAAACAAATCTGAGGAATGGCAGTCTTTGAAATATCATGCACTATATAGGGACTCTCAAGAACTTTGATGTAAGACAATTACCTGGTTGTAGTGAAAAAATATTGTAGTGAATGAGTAAAAGGGAGATTTTCTGTTTCACTATTAGAATCTGAATAAGTATGTTGCAGTTACAGCCTTAAATGAGTTAATTTTGTATATTATTTTCAGGATAAAAAGGAAATCCAAGATGACTTGAAGTGTTTGAGTGAGCAGATAATGTCCAAGCCACAATGTCCCCTCTACAAAGCCATGAAAGATCTGTCCATGTTTGACAAGCCTGAGGAGGGAGCCAAGCCCACTATATGTATACTGTCTCTTATGAGGCGCAGCTTCCATAACATGAGGACAATTCAGCAGCTGTGTAGGGTTGGGTATATTGCCTGCCTCTTTAAGCTTAGGTTTATATTCGATAAGTATTGCAAATCCTTCTCCACGTTGATGTTTGAGGATTTGGATGATGAAATATACAAAAATCCCTTCAGTTCACTATTCATCGGCAACATTCCAATAGCACGTATTACACGGGGTCAGCCATACAAGCCTTCCGTCCTCTCCAGTTCCTATTCTGCCCTGTGCTGGGACACTCACTTCATAAAATTACTCAGGAATGGTTCATCAAATGTATCTACACCAGACTCAGAATTCTGCCAGGCTGTTGAGGCTCCACATGATTCTTCAACTGTATCGGCTGCTGCTGACTGTCTTAAAGTGTTCTCTCGGGGTGAAGAAGAGGAGGAAAGTGTAGAAGAGGGGGAGGAGGAGGAGGAGGAAGAAGAAGGAGAGAATGAAAAAGAAGAGGGTGAGAAGAAAAGGGGGGGGGAAGAAGACAAAAAGAGTGTAGGAGAGAAAGAAAAAAGCAAAGGAGAGGATGGGATGAAATGGGAAGGAGAGGAAGAGAAGAAAAGAGAAGGAGAAAAAGAGAAGGAAATGGAAGGAGATGAAGAAGAGAGATATATGGAAGCAGTACATAGTGGTAGTGTCATTGCTGACAAAAGTGTCCATTTTTTAAACAAACAAGTTGCCAACAAAGATAAGCCCCAATTGGGTGAAGAGAGAAATATTGAGGATTCTGTTTCTAGTCAGTCAACCTCACATAAAAATACAACCAAAGAAAGCAGAGGTAAGTACTGTACTTTGGAATGAATGTATAGTGGAAAGTATATGTGACCATATTTAATGTGTTTAGTATGAAGTGTATACTGGTACTCATTTTGTTTATCAAGGCTCCAACATGCTTGCATGCATCAGCCTTGGTCACCTAATGGCGGCTCTAAATGCTGCTAGATCTCTGGCAGCCTCCCTATTCACTCCCTTATCCCTGAGGTCACACTCTGTGATCTCGTCTTAGGCCTTTTTTGGTCTGCCTTTCGCAACCCTGCCCCCAACATTCACACTTCTCATTTTCTGCACCCAGTTGTCATCCCCCATCCTCTCCACATGCCCAAACTGTCCCAATCTACCTCTCCTCATCACAACACCAATACACTCCAATAATGTATGATAAGTACTGAACATTACAACAGTTGAGTTTGATGAATACTGAACACTACAACAGTTGCATTTGATAAGTACTGAACACTACAACATTTGAGTTGTATAAGTTCTGAACACTACAACATTTGAGTTTCATAAGTACTGAACACTACAACATTTGAGTTTTATAAGTACTGAACACTACAGCAGATGAGTTTCACATTTCAAGTTGCATCCACTGATCAGGATAGTTTCCACAGCTGTTCTACATTTTGATTGTTGCATTTTGCTTTATGATTTTGTGTTTAGCTGACTACTATGTATCATTCCTTTGACTCCAGTTTTTTGGTACTGAAAGAAATAATAGTAGTTGGTACAGTTATGTAAACAGTTTCTGTGACAAGTATTTTGCTATCAGGGATCAATGAAGGAGTGTCATCAGCACACAGTACCAGCAGTAGTGGGTGTGTCGGCCAGACTGTGGACCTGAGCAGCTACGAGGATATTCAGGAGGAGGAAGGTGTTGGAGAGGAGGTGTGGGCCGTTGTGGACCCTGATGCCGCACCACGCCTCAGTGTTGATAATAGAATGATTATTAGCAAAGGTAAATTACTACATAACCAGCAAACATAACAGGCTCAGAGTTGGATGCATAAACAAATAAAAAATAAATGAAAAAAGGGGAGCCTGATGGTCTGATGGGTAGACTTACAGTACTTGACAGTGATTCATGATTCATATTAAGTTACTGATGAAAAATTGGAAAATGTACTGCTGGCCAGTGAGTTAAATGAGGACTGACTATAACTGCCCTGTCTTTCTGTTTTGCCTTTCAGTGTGCCGGTTATCAGGTTTGGTGCAGCAGTTCTGTGGCGTCTCTCACTGCCTGCTGCATGCATTATTATCTGGTCGTCCAGTCATCCTGGCAGCAGCTGATAACTACCGGCCCATGGTGACCCTCTATGTGCAGGCTCTCACTACGCTTCTACCTCGTGCACCGGCAACGCAGCTTCCCATCCTTAAGTGAGATACAGTACCTTTGTTTAATGCAATTTCAATACAGGCCATTTTTCATTGTTTATCAGGATTGGCTTGGAAATATCATGTAGTTCTATATATTTGGCATTGTGGATCTGGGAAACTGGCAAATCAGCTTTTTATATAGTAAGGAATTTAAAGTGGCAGTATTTCAATAATTGAGGAATTAACAGTAAAAACAGTCCATGAAACGGTGACATAAAGATATAAGTACCTTTTAATTGCCAGTGTCAGGGAACTTGGGCATTCCCTTGCTAGGTGCTTAAAGTTATTGTACAATAGTTTTATAAAATAATTAAGACCCTGTAAACACTGTTCTGATGTTGAAAACACTCAGAAATAAAGATCTGGCAGTTGTAGTTTGAAAATGCGTGGTAATTTTATTTATTTCTCTTATATTCTTGCCACCTTTGGTTGATTTTGTACAACTTAGAAGAGAACTTGTTGTAATAAAAAATAGGAAGATGGAGCCGAGAGTTTTAAAGGCATGAATGATGAGTGGATGAATGTGTGACTTGTTGGGTGCTTTTGATGGTTTTCTTGCTGTTTATGATGATGATGATGGTGATTGTAATGGTGATGATATGATGATATGGATTATAGCAATGAGGGTAATGATGATTTCATTATGAACTCTTACATCTGCCAGTCTGCTTACTTAAGAAAAAACTTCACATGGAAGGGATTCTTGTATGAGTTTTAATCTCCCTCTTCTTATCTCCCAACCTGTGCCTCTCAGATGGCACACCGGCACAATAACAGAACATCACCTGCGGGAGTACCGAGTGATGGGCGTCTGTATCCCGGAGCGCCTTCATGTTCAGGATCTAATGTCCAACACCACCCTGGTCAGTGCTGTCATATTACACCGTTCAGATATGACTTTTTTTTTTTTTTTTTACA
>JAGKTI010000110.1:68335-92025 GCA_018397915.1 Birgus latro
ATGATGTATATATATATATATATATATACACCATCTTTGTTAGGCTATACAGTATGCAAATTTTACATACTGCAGGAGTGTCTCAGTGCTGGAGGAATTTATGAAGGCTGTGTGACCCATCTAATTATATATATACATTATATATAAAAACTTATCATCCAATCCTATGTCGCCCTACAGAGGAGCATAGGAACCCGGGGCTGGGTAAGTTGGTCCTGACATTTAAGATAAGAGTGACCAGTCTCACTCATCCCTGAGTGGCATTACGTGAGCAATAAACCTCAACCACCCTTTGGATATAAACCTACACAGGGTCAGTCCGATTGGAGCACCTCAATTACCCACTAAGCCACCAGGCACCATAATTTGGTTATATGGTTACCACCCAGTGTAGTAAATGGTTTCCTTGTGTACAGGAAACTAATTTGGCTTGTCACTTAGTGTAGAGTCACCCATAAGCGGAAGGAAGAGAAAAGAATGAAGGAAAGAAAGAAAGAAGAGGGAGTGGAAAGTCACCCATAGGCAGAAAAAAAGAGGAAAGAATGAAGGAAAGAAAGACAGAAGAGGATGGATAGAAGAGAGGAAAGGGCAGACACCCAAAGCAGCACTACAGTACATCGAGTGAATAGATGATAAGCTCCCCCACCAATTGAATAAAACTACCTGGAGATAACAGAAGCAAGAATAAATGAAAAAAATATATCCTATGGCTGAGGGGATTTCTGGTAGCAATCCGTATATCACTAATGTGTTTGATGAAATTGGGGAGAATGCCCAGCAATATACACTGTCTTTGTTACCCTCGGCTTGTTTCCTGTCATATTGAAAAAAACTAATTCACAGTTGCATCACCATACTTTTTCCTGCAGTTGAGTTTGTGATTGTTTACAAGTATTATAACTGAATTCTGTCAGTTTTCAAAGTCTGCTGGTAAATTGTTGTACTCACTGAATTAGGATTTATTGAAGAGTATTTCAAAAATCTTCACCCATAACTTTAGAATGTTAAGCAAAGAGTAATTGTTCTTTTCTTGTTGGCCATAAATCTGTGGAAATTGGCTGTTAAACTATGCCTACATGTGATGAATTGCAGTATTGTTTCCTTGAGCTGTTGCACCTTGGGGGGGGGGGTGCATAATATGATAAGAACTGTTATTTATTTTTTGTACTTTCAGAATCAAGTAACAGTACTGAACATAGAGACGGGCCACATATCTGGGGTGGCGTACAGTGGTAACCTTGTACGAGGCGTGGAGCAGTACGGCCGGAGGTTGTTCCATTCAAACTCTGCCCTCCAAGCTAGCATCCAGTCCATCCTTGTCTCCTTAGGGCTAAAAGTTTACCTCCTCTACCACCTTCTCCAGACCACAAACCGAAGCTCCAGTGATATACTCAAAGGCATTGGAGTGGCTAAAGGGGACTACGATATTGTCACTTACTTGGTTGGTATGGTGCAGAAGCAAGGGAGATCAAGAGACACACATGCCAAAGCTGCTGTCTGATTGCATTTAGTTTCCTGAATGTTGTGATACTGTACTGCATTATACTCTGTACACAGAGTCCTTATTATATATTATGGATTTGTTTCTTTCAAAATTATCATAACTTTTCCCATATAACCGATACTGTAAAATACTAAAAACTAGCAAGTCAGGTTAATAGGTGGCAGTGGAATGTTAAATGACAAGTTTGTATGCTATTTACTGAAGATTTAATAGCAAGAAAAAGAACATAAAAACACGTAACAAATAATGAGGACTTGCTGTACAGAGTGATTCATTTGCAGGAGGACCTGAATGAATACCGTAACTATAAATAACGTAGGAATGTACAGATGAAGAAGGAAAGGCAGATACATACTGTACCATGATTGATGAGGTGGTGACTGGGTAACAGATGATGCAGAAAGTGGTTTCTTCATGTTGCTGTGGTCCCAGGTTCAAAATGTGATTCTGGTGGACTGCAGCCTGAATATTCTCCTACAGTTTACCATCAGTCTTTCAGGGATTAGAGAAGGGCTTGAGGGGCATTTGCATAACTGGGCAGTGGAGCTACGTGGTTATATCAGTGCCATAAAATGAAAGTGTTCCTCTCCAGCACTTTTTTTTTTTTTTAACCTAAAAAAAAATATAGAGACAGGTCCTCTTGTAACTGAATCACATAAAAACGTGTCATAGTGTGTAGCACTGAGTAATAAGCCACAGTACTTACTGTGATGTGACCAAGATCAATTTAGAGGCTGTGATCTCTTTTACAGTTTACCTCATAATGTAATAATATTCAGAATTAAGGATTTATTGAACAGTATTACCAGTGACAAACAGTAATAGAGGGTGAAGCTTAATTCTTTGAATCTACAGTATTTAAGTTTTATTACTGCTGTTTTCAGAAGAAGATTTTTAAATTATTTTTTGTTGGAGGGGCTTGATATAGCCACCATTACTGCCATAAATACAATAGATCTTTCCAAATTAGAATGAACCATCTGAGGGTGGCAAAAATAAATTGAAAACAAATTGTCACCCTCATAAAGAAACTGCCCAAGTCATTTTTTGGCAATTTCTGGATTTTTGCCTAAATCATTTCTTCATTACATGGCGCACCTATTGGTATAGCTGCCTTTGTCATGTCGAGGGTGTGAGTGGTCTAGGGTGTGAGTAGGTAAATATTAAATTCATATGAAAGTTAGGAAAATGAGTTTTTTTTCGATTTCCTGAAAAATAGAAAAAAAAGACTTAGGCAGTTTCTTTATGAGGGTGGCAAAATGTCATGGTACTTAAATGGTTAACCCTTTGAATCTGGTGACATAATTTTGTGGTTTATTTTTGTTGTTATCAGACAATTTTATTGAGTTAAAGAAAGCCCTTTTATTGATGGATGTATCTAACCAATCTAGTTAAGAAAAATCTCTCCTAAGGTGACTAAAATCATCTAGAGGTAGTGTAAAGAAAATGAAAAATGTCACTGGAGTGAAGGGATAAGTTTATTAACCCTCTCCACCTACGGATGTTTTTCTTAGTATATTCATGCATATCTCCATACAGTTTTATTGAACATGCAAAGGCCCTGTTAGTGGAGGGAATATTAAAAGCTGTATCTGTCCCCTGCAGTTCCAAGAGTTTTATCTATGCCAAAAATAAAATAATCTGTAGACAGTAAGAATATAACAAAATACATCATCAGATTGAAGGGGTGAAAAACAAGTCATAAGGAATCTTGGTAAACAGACTTTTAAGTGCCATCCTGTTTATCTGCTCAGGAAGGCAGTATTTTCGTGTTTTTGTTTGGCATTGATGTTTGAAATAGGGCAGATTTCACTTACAATTTTGGCATTACATATTTGCATTACTCATTCCTCCCACATTGTAATCTACATGACATAGAATGGCTGTAACTGAACGGCTTCCAGGTTGTGTTTTAGTACTATCATGATTGAAAGTTCACTGGCATTTCCCTGCTGGCTGTCACAATGAAATGCGTAGTTAAGAAAGCGGTATCAAGCTCAAAACTAGAGAGTACGAGAAGGAAGGACACTCTTTGATGTCTGGTGAGGAATGAGATATACAGAAGACAGAATGCAATGCTGGCAGAGGGGTGTTAGCAGACTTTTGCTTGTGATAGTACAGTCCTGCTTTCTCTACTGCACCACATAATAGTCTTCCCTATCTAACACTGTCCTGCAACTCACATTTCACTCATTTTTATCCTGACCTATTGCAGTCTACAGATTGAGTTAGGTAGGATCCAGAAACATGAAAAGAGAAAATGTAAAAGAGAACTATCAGTATCATCCAGTTAAATGAGCCACATAGTCACCCATACATCATTTAAGCCCCCTGCCTTGTGTCCGTCTCGCAAGCGTAACCATCTGCACTTTTTTTTTGGGGGGGGGATTGTAAAACACAAATAAACCTCTTACATTCTGTCCACTGACTGTTAAAAAAGGGGTGCCAAACCCTTACATGCTCCTCCATACATATTGGTACCACTAAACCTACTTGATCTCCTTTAGTTCCCTAGCCTCCATACCTCTAATTTATACATTCATTTAGCATATTCATCCTCTGATTCACCTTCAGTTTATCCTTACATTCACTTATAGGCTGCACCCACCATGTTTTGAAAGTGGGGGTGTCCATTTTATTGTTCCTTTTAAACCTTTTTTAAAAATTATTATTTTTGCTGTTGCCACATGATTTTATTCGACAGTACTTAGGACAGACTTCTCGTAGTGATGGGGTTAATGAAGTTGACATTTAACCCCTCACATTTGAAGTCTCTCCAGAACTGAATAAAATCATCTGGAGACAGAAGGAATAACGTGAAAAAGATGTCCTATGTTTGAATGGGCTGAAACTTTGGCACTCAGTCCATCCTAACACTTTATTTAATGCACTCTGTCAAAAGTCCCATCAGGTTATTGCTATGCAGTGAGATATTGGAGACTTGTAGGGATTAAGTTTAAGCCTGCATTTAACCACTTCAGCATGATGTGTTTATAATTTTTTTCTTGCTTCTGCCAGGTGATTGTATTCAGTTTGGGAAGAGCCCATAGTTGGTTTGTTTTTACCTGATGTAACTGGGCCACTCCTACAACTTGATTACTATGTCACAGTTGCATAGTACAGTATTCAAGAAGCCTTAGGTATTAGGTACGAAATACAGTACAGTAATGTCCTTGGTTACTAGTTAAATCAACCCTCCAATCTGACTACACTTGGCCATCAACCAAGCTGAAAGGTGCCGGGAATCTTTGTCAGAAGTAAACAGTTTAATGAAGGCTTTGTCTAAACCCTCCAGTTCCTAGTCTAGCTTGAGGTGAATAAAACCATCTAGAGATAGCAAGAATAAAGTAAAAAACCCATATCTGATTCAAGGGCTTTATCCCTAAGTTTATAAGATGAAGCCTGAATTAGTAATCATTGTAAGAATATTTGGTCTCATGCTTGAAAATATTTTTGGGATACTGAACTGTATCTTGTATATTTGAATGAGCTGTAATATTGTTTTCCATGAACTATATTTTTGATTTTTTTTTTTTTCCCCACAATCTGTTCTGGTGTGTTAGTAACCAGTAAACAGTAGTGTAAAACCCATCTATTTAACTTACTCATTTCCTTTACTGGTATATGTTACCATATTGTTACAAATTTGTGCAATAAATATTTTTTTAAGGTCTCTACTTTTATAAACAACCTGCACATAATCAAGCATGCGACATAGATGTTATAATCTGTTCATCTAATCTTGGTGGAGATTTTTTTGTCTTTGCAGCTAATTTCTTGTAGCTCAGTGTCAGAATAAATTAGTACTCTATAAGCCGCTGCACCATTTCCCCAGTGACTACCAAATTTGCTCTAATCTAGCCTAAAATTGCCAACTCTCCGGTTTCCGTCCCGACATGATAAACACTATAACATGATGTTGGTCCTGAAGTACTGCAATGAAAAGGATGTACTGTAGGACCTTAGCACTGTTTTCTTCTGTCACTGAGGTATGTGAAATAAGCTGAAAAAAAAAAAAAACTGGGTCAAGTTAACATAAAAAGATTACGATACCACATTCTAATGTTAATCTCTTTAGCTCAACATTCAAGATGGCAAGAGAGTAATTTTATGCCAAGATAAAGTGGATGCAGTACAGTATGTTTATGAAAATGACTTTGTGCCATGGCATGAATATAAAGAAAATGAAAGTACATGAGGTACCTATATATGAAGGCAGACAAGTGACAAAAATGAAATCTAGATCTTCCAATGATCTGGACAACCCTCAGTTCATTCACAATGTCAGATAATTGTATTCAGCTGTGGGTGAGCCACATGAGCCTGAAAAGTGTAAATACAGACACCATTAACTCCCTCATGACTGGGACAACTCCAATACTGTATCATGCACCAGTTATTATTAGATTATTTTTTTCAGACATGAGTGAGTCACCTGAGCCTGACTGTTAAGTGAGCTTAAAGTACAGTACAGTACATAAAACATACAGTTACTCACCAAAGAAGTGCTGTTGTTGACTTGCAACTGCTATTAATGTGCTCCCAGGGTCATCTGGATGTGAACCCAGCAGACTGCAGGGTGAAGATGCCTATCTGTAGTTTACCTTCCTTCTTTAGTGGTATAGGGAGTGGGCTGAGGGACATTTGTACAACTGGGCAGGGGAGCAGTCTGGTTTTATTCATGCCACCACAAGAAGGCATTCCTCTCTAACCCCTGTCACTAAATGAATGAAAGAAACACATTATACTTGAGATTCATGTATTGAAAGTGACAATTGCAGAAACCACCCTAACACGGTTTCATTTTCAGTATTGGACAAAATTAGAGAGGGAGAATGATAAAACGTAATTCCTATCTTGTGCATTACATCCATCCATCCATCATCCAATCCTATATCGCCCAACAGAGAAGTGTAGGAGCCCAGGGCTAGGCAAGCTGGTCCTGACATTTAAGATGAGAGTGACCAGCCTCACTCATCCCTGAGTGGCATTACGTGAGCATTCAACCCCAACCACCCCTTGGATATAAACCTTCACCAGCTCAATCTGATTGGAGCTCTGTAATTGCCCACTAAACCACCAGGCGCCAAAACTGCATTACATAAAAACCAAAAAAGCCCTCACACTGACACTTAGAAAAAACTGAGCTGCAGGGACTGTACTAAAATAGTACTAATAATACATAAGTAAGTAAGTGCTTATACAAACAACTTCCCTCGACAATCTTGGGGATATGAGAATGAATTTACAAACACATTAAGAAATAAACATCATTACAGAGCAGTGAAAACAGTAATTGGAAGAGGTATACATTCAATTAGGGGGAGATGGTTGATCAATCAGTAGAGAGGCGGGCTGCAGTCCCAACGGACCCAGGTTCAAATCCACGCTGGGGCAGGGAACAGTTTAAGGATCTGAATTTCATTAAATTAGGCTTTACTGATCTACCAGAAGACCCGCCGACATGTTGTAAAAACACCCCCGCTAATACCAATACACCAGTCCTGTATGAGACAGCCCTAGCATGTATTCAATACGGACGGTGGGTGTTAGCACCGAAGTGGTGACATGTAGAGGTGTATGGTATGTAGGAGGACTGCTGGGCCTTGATAGCAGGCTGTGAAAGCCTATGCCCAGGGTCGGACACAGAAAAAAATAAAATAATAAAAATAAAATAGAAATAAAGGGAAATTATAAAAAATAATATAAAAGTAATGTACAGATGTTTACAGCTATGAAATAAGTACTGCAATGCCTATGCATCCTGTATAACCAAAAATTAAAAAAATATTATTGCAAGTGTACAAACTATGTCCATATACCCCTTCAATATGATAACATATTCCATCTTTATCACTGCCACACTTTTCTTTCAACTTGATGGACAGCACCCATTGTGGATACACAGTTTGAAGAAAGCTTCTTTATATTCCCTTCACAACAGGAAGTCTCAGCTATGTTGAATGAAATTGTCATGTGGCAGTAACATGGAAATGCAAGACAGCATCATATCGAAGCAGGTAATTAAAAGTTTTATTGCAACATCAATAAAGTACTTGCAGTATATCTGTGGCATTGCAAATTAAATCAAAAGGCTTTAATGCAATCTCAATATAGTATGTGCAATATTTATGGCACTAATCCCTTCAGTGCAACATTATTATTACTGCTTCCACCTGAAAAGCTAATATGCACTGTACATAAATAGTCATAATGCAGAGTTCTCAAGATGAAGCTATGTCTGGAGTACTGCATCATCATCACCACCATCATCATCCCGACCTCTTTCTCCCACTAAGAATGGAGTGAGGTAAGGCATTAAGAAATAAATTAAACTGGAATAACCATACAATGTTAAGATTATTACCTAGAAATCAATCATTAATACATACTTAAATTGCTAAAGTGAAAAATAACACGGAGAAAAATAAGTGGCATAAAAGTAGCAAGTTTTCAAGCCTCATAATTCAGAAAGAAAAAAAAGCATACATGAAATATATTTTACATCAGCTTGCAACGTAGCATAAATGCCTCAACCCTTTTGTCACGAAAAACAAACTCTGTATTTTATTGTTGAAAATGACTGACAATTTTACAGACCTCTGAGAAACCTATCACAGCAAAATGGTTAACCTCATGAATCAAAGGGGTATATATTTTTGCATTATTCTTAACACCACCTCATGATATTTAATTGTTGATGGGTACTTTTCAAACTGGAAGGGTTAGATACAGCCTTAAAAAACCCCTGCAATAAAGCAGGCCTCTCCTACGCTGACTAAAATTGTGAAGTAAGAACACTTTAACATCATGTGAATTCAGGTACTAAACATTATCCTTTTTCATGCGTTGGCCTTGAGAGAACTTTTTTTTTTTCCTTAGTTAATGCCATACAATTTATCTTTGAGAAACCTGCATCGACAAAAGGGCTCCTGGACATTTACTTTTGATTTGAGATCACATCATTAAATGGCTAAATCAATACGCATTATTTTACGATCAAAACACAACCATAAGGAGAATGCATAACACAGAAAATAGAGAAGAATGATTAAATGTGATATAATATGGCAAACATTTCCTGTCTGAGGAATGATTTTTCACATTACAGTTGATGGTTATTAAAATTAAACAAAGAAAAGCTGATTTAAGATTATGTGGTAAGATGTATTTTTTATAATCAAAAGTTGGTTGACACTTCCCTATGAGGAATGGGATACTGTATATGGAAGGTAGGAAAAAATACTGCATATGACTGAATTTTCTCTCGTGACAGTACAACTAATGAAATAAGCACAATACAGAAAATTAAGTAAAGGAGAGAGGTAAAAGCATGAGGAATTTTTGATTCTGACATTAGATTATATAGCTTGATGTAATTAAAGTGACTGGAACATAGGACATGCAATATGAAAAAGAAAGTGTTGAATCATGATGTAACAACCACAGTATTATTAACCGTGCCTGTCTGATGCCCTATTTTTTTTTCTTTTATTTTTGTACTAATGGGGTCAGAGACAATTTACATTATCCTCTTCAGTAGTATGAGTCTTTTCTGCTACCAATCTTTTTATGAAAGGGCTAAGAATATCTGAAGAGACTGGCTGTAAAGTGTTTTTTTTTATAAGTGGCTCGAGAATGAGAAAGTGCAGTGTCTATCTGATACTGTACATAATGTAAATATCAATAATTTCAATCCAATGACATTTTTCATTTTATTCTTATCAACTGCCACTGTTTTACTCAATTAAGGAGGTTCTATAGTAGCAAAGTTCATGAATGCTATATCTAACCCTGGACTTCAAAATCTCTCCTGGGCAGAAATTTATGTGAAGACAGCATGAATAAAATGGAAAAATATATCACTGGACTGAAGTGATTGATGCTAGTACAAAAAATGTTGGTGCTAAGTATAAGGCTGCATTTATGGATCAGCAGAAAGGCCTTAGATATAAGGGCTGAGGGTCATAATCCTGTAAGCTTAGGAGGCCATGTGGCACCACTTCTACAGCATTGTATTTTGCATATTCACAGCATAACTGTCTTTTATTGAACCATTTTCTGTTTCAGTATGATGCTGGAGAGGGTTGCCTTCACATGGTGGCAATGATGTGACGGTGCTGAAGCTGCCCAGTTATACAAACATTTTTAAATCCCTTCCTTATTCCCCCCCAAAGAAGGATGGTGGAATGCAGAAGAAAGGAGAATTTGGTCCACAGTCTAGCAGGCTCATGTTCAGATGAGCCTGGGATTGCAATTACTTCTACTGTACTAATTTCAACATGAACTGCATAAATATAAGACACAGGGTGAGGTGTTACACAAAAACCTCAGTGTAAAGAGACTAACCACTGATACTGCAAAAGATCAGGCAGCCATCAGGTGAACAAGACTTATACATGCTGGCCAGGCCAAGACCTTTAAAAACATGAAAAATATAAATATTAATGTGTCATATGCAGCAATAAAATGATATGGAAGGGGTACTTGGGAGTGTCCTAAGCTGTCGAGAATAAGAGAAATATTCCATGTGACATTAGAGGTTTCGTAGGACTACTTCCTTGGCAATTTATGTAACATATTACTCCCTGATATTCCCTCATATATCATTTATATCATCTTCACATCAACACAATTTGCACTAACACCAAATGAGATGATAACTGAAGTGTAATGTGCAGAACACATTGCTAGGGAAGAAGTGGTAAAAAGTTTTAGATGCCATTTAAAATAATTCCCAAAGACCCTGAGGTACACTGTGGGAAGCGCTGTGGGGAATGGGAGATGGGGGGGAAGCTCACAGGTGTGGTGAAAAAAAACTAGCAGGATATGAAGTAAATATGGCTATTATTGGATAATTCTGTACTGGTTGGAAAAGATATTCTGCAATGACAGAGTTAATGAATAATAAATACACTACAAAATGGGTTGAATAATTGGGAGGATCAAATGTGAAGCAGACTTACAAACATGACATATGAAAAATTAAGGTACAGTGATTCATTCCAAGAGACTGCCTTATAGATGAGTTTATTTTATATAGTGAAGATTAAACTAATGTGGTGAGATGACAAACAATGAGAATAACAGACACAACAAAAAGTTATGGCAGGAAAAAAAAAATGCATGACATGCAGAAAAGGAAGGACTGTACATACTGTGAAAAGTAAGACTGAGAAGATGATTTAAAAGGGAAAGGTAATGCATGAAGAGGAGACAAGGATTTTAAATAATGCAAGAAGCAAAGAAAAAAAATGATTTGAAAAAGGAAGGGGAAGTAAGACAGAGGTAAGGAATATAAATAGTGTGAAAGCAAGGTTAAGATGATGATTAAGAATGAAAAAGAAAGCAGGAAGGCTGGGATTTTAAATAATGTGAAAAGCAAGGATGAGATGATTTAAAATGGGAAATGGAAGCAAGACAAGGAGGTAACGTAAGTGACGTGAGTAGAAGGGAATTAGGGACTTTTTATATGAAAAGCAACGTTGAGATGATTTATAAGGGGAAGGAACCAAGTTGAGGGAGGTAAAATGAGCGAAAAGCGGCTGATTTGTAAAACAAAAGAAATGAAATTGTTATTTTTCTCCTAACTGGGAATTATTATGACAGAGAACAGGATGTGGGCGATATCAAATGTCCTTAAAATTTATATACGAGAATTCCTAATCATAATTTTTGCACTAATACAAATTCTCGTTAAGTACCATCCTATTAATTACCATCTAAAAAATACAAATATATATGTACTGTCTATATATACTTCTTATACTGTGGAGGTAGAGCTGCAATCCTGGTTACTGAATAATATCCATTAGTAGTCAGTGTTTATATACATTCATAAGAAAAATGCATGGACAGGCAGGGACAAATGTTTGCCTACTACTCCACTGCATCTATTTCACAATTAGGGTATGTCTGTCACTTTCTTCCCATATACACATACTGTAGTCTACTCTCACTTTCCTCCATGACTTACATCATCTACTCCCACTTTCCTCCACGAGGTACATCATTTATGGCCTGAGGAACATACCAAACCTCCCTCAGCTTGGGAACAATAGCCGACAGACGGAAGTGAGAGGTGGAAGTTATCGGCTGAGAAACATACCAAGCCTCTCTCTGCTCAGGAATATAAGCAAGGAGAGAGGATGTGAAATATTCAGCAAATTTCTTTCCCTGGCTGTACAGGGTGTTACATATACTGCATCACCTTGTCACGAAGTTGGTGAACTCTCGTGTGCTGCAGGGACGGCTCAATCAGTGTTATCAATGTCTAACTTAGAATTTTCTACTTTCCATAACTCTTTTCAAGCTTTATAGTGCTTTATTTTTTTTTTACTTCCTCATTCCAATGACTTTTATTATAAAGAATTATCTACAAAGTACAGGAGAGGGGTGTCTTCATGTGGTGGCACTGATATATATGGGTGGCTTAACTGCCTGATTATATTCTTCAACTATTTCCCTATCCCCCAAAAGGAGGACGGTAGACTATGGGAGAGGGGCAACTTATGCCTGCAGTCCACCAGGTTTATGTGTCAGATGAATCTGCGGCTACTACTTCTACTATTATTACCACTTCTACTATCATTACTACCACTACCACAAGTACTAGTACTACTACTACTACTACTGTTACTACTACAGGTCATCCCCACTATAACGATGAGATGCATTTGGGAAAACTCATCGTTGAGCCAGGGTATCGTTAAATGGGGATGTTATAATACTGAAAGAATAAGGATGCGTTTAAGAGCCATGGAATTCCCCCCCTCAAACCAGACCCAAACCCACCCAAATGAGTCCAAAAACAAGTTTCTAGCTCACCAATACCCCTAAATAGCTTTAAAACAAGCTAAACTAAGCCTAAAAGCAGTTTATAACTCACCTAAACACAATAATAAAATCTGAAGATCATCAAAATTAAGTCTGAAAAAAAATAAGATTTAGTAAACTATACCAATAAATGACAGTGTTCACCCCACCTATGACTAAAGCACATTAATCTAAGTCTAGAATCAGTTTATAAATCAACCTAAACATAAAATTTGTCTAAATCATCATCAAAATCAGTTCAACAAAACAAAACTCAATGGAAGACCGGGGACTGGCCATTGTTAGGTAGGGAAGGGTGTTAATATTTTTACATTGATAAGGCAGGGTATTGCATAAAGGGATATCGTATAGCGGGGTCTACCTACTACTACTACTGCCGCTACTACTCCATCTATCATCCAATCCTACACTGCCCCATGAGAAGCATAGGAGCCTTGGGCTAGGCAAGTTTGTCTTGATATTTAATATGAGAGTGACCAGCCATACTCATCCCAGAGTGGTATTACGTGAGCAATAAACCCCAACCACCCCTTGGATATAAACCTTCACCGGCTCAATCCGACTGGAGCGCCGTAATTACCCGCTAAACCACCAGGTACCATAATTTGGTTATATGATTACCACCCAGCACTGTAAATGATTTCCTGGTTCACAGGAAACCATTTGGCTTGTCACTCAGTGTAAAGTCACTCAGAGGCAGAAGGAGGAGGAAAGAATGAAGGAAAGAAAGATAGATGAGAGAGTGCAAAGCCATCCCTAGGCAGAAGGACGAGGAAAGAATGATGTAAAGAAAGACAGAAGAGGAAGGATGGACGGAGGAGAGGAAAGGGAGGACACCCGAGAGCAGCACTGCATCGAGTGAATGGATGGTGAGCGCACCCACCTACCATAATACTACTACTACTGTATTACTATACTACTACTACTGTTAGTGCCGTAGTTTTATCCCCCGTAGATGAGAGGTTCTTTGAAAGCTGAATGAAATAATCTTTAAATGCATGAATGAAATGGAACAAGAAGTCGCTGAATTACAAGAATTAATGCACAGACACTTCAACCCACTTCCACTCCCACACCAGCAGACTAAGCTGTCTCCACAACACACGAGATACAACCAGGCAAGTGTCCAGGAAGGCAAAATATAAAACCTGCATAAGTGGAGGGTTTAAACAGTAGCATCTTCTGACCCTGATGGGGAAAAAAAAAAAGGGGGGGGGAATCTATCCACCTCTTTAAGTGGACTACAATATTTTGTTTCAGACACATTTCTTCATCAGGGTTACAAAATCTTGAACCTAAACTTTAAAAACATCATCATCATTAACAATCATCACCATCATCATCATCATCATCTATGCCATCATCATCATCATAATCATTACCACAATCTAACCTCTGATGAATAAACAGCAATTTTCTAAAAGCAATAATTTACATAAATGATCATCATCATCATCCCAACCCTTGATGAAAATACCCATTAATATTCAAAATGGAAAAATTTACTTAAAGTTTCTCCATCAGGGCTAGAAATTCCTTAAGCTAATTATTAAATACCAGTATATAGTCAACATCATACAGACCTATTCCCACTGTCAAATATGGTGGGCAGGATTCAGAAATAGGAACAGGAAAGCATATTTCTGGTACATAGCCTTACAAAACTGACTTCATTTTTAGCATCACCTCTTAAAATACTGATAATAGTACTGTACTTAAAATCATGGAAAACTGACACTTTCTTGTATGAGACCTTACAATTTTCAACACTATGCTCAAAATCATAGAAAAATGACTTTCTGGCACTGCATTATAGAAAATGTTCAATTTCTTACATTACATTTAAGATATTAACATTACCAGTAAGACTCAAATTAATGGAAAACTGATGCTTCCTGGCACTGTAGGTAAAAAAAAAAAAAAAAAATGACTTGCATAACCTCTAAAATCAACACATACAGTACTTCTTTTACTTTATCCTGCCCAAAATTTTAATCCTTTCACAGCTTATTGATCACAGCTCAGTGGCAAAAAAAGACAGGAACAACTAACATATATCTACATCCTTTCCACCACACCACTGTGTGACTGGCACTGTATTCTAATGTAAGCAAGATCGAGAGATGGCAATTTTAAGCCAAGTTAGGACTGAAAAGAGCACAGTACACAAACTCATGGAAAACTGACTCATTCTGGCATTCCACCTTATTTGACACCAATACTCAAAATCATGAAAAACATTTTCTAGCATTTCACCTTAAAAAAATAAATAAATAAATAAATTTCTTTAGCTCTAACTTGGCTTAAAACTGCCACCTCCCCACCTAAAATGCTCAGTTGTAACAACAGATTTAAACATTACAATACTGTATGAGGTTAGTCACATATAAGTGCATTAAATGGGATGCACAATCACAATAACTTCTTTTTCTTCCACTAAGCTATGTGAAATAGGCTACAAAAGGACTAAAATCTGGGCCAAGTTGAAGAAAAAAAAAAGGGGGGGAGGGGGGAGAGCGGCATAGTACTCAAACTCTGGTAAACCTGTTATCCATACATGGTGCATAGTGGTAGTGAGGCAGAGGTTTACTTTATGATAGGAAATATAATATGCATCTGTGGCCCGGAGTACTGAAACCAACAGTAGGCTACACTCACACCTGCTGCGTCCCTCAGTGTTGCCCTCCTGTTACCTTTGTGCTCATACAATTATTAAGGTAAAAATTATAAAATGTAGTGAATTTTTCCTTCTGACAAAGATGAAGTTTTAAAAGAATTATTATAATAATGTTTAACTTTCTCTCACATACACATACAAATTTCTCAATGAATTATAAAACATAACTTCCACTCTTTCTCACATGCATGCATGCACACATATTTTATTCTCAGAATTATAGAAAATTATGAACTACACACACACATGAATGCATGCATGCACACACACATGCATGCACACACACACACACACACACACACACACACTTTCACAATAAGTATACAATATTTTCTGCATCCTCAACTCTTCTACAGCTAACACTGGATAATTTTGTTAGGGTAAGCAACTGTCTAGCAATTAAAGTTAAAACAAACTCTTCCGTTTAACCTCTTCCTCCTATTAATACACTTAGGTATTTTCTTGATGTTAACACAAGACTGGCATAAATGTTTTAAATTCTGAACAATAAATTTTTCTATACAATTACTCAATTATCCTGAAATTGCCGAATACTGTACAGAGTTTTTAATTTTCAATGAACAGCGAATTTTTAAAGCTCATTTTGCTTCGTTTATACAGACTCCAACATCCTTGCAAGCTTCAGATTAACCTGGGGGAAATTATACTATTACAGAATTAAACAACTGAACACAGAGTTCAGTTCATAAAAACAGTATAGATCAAATGAATAATAATAATCACTTGGGGCCATTTTCGCATAACTTTAACAGGCTTTCTAACATTTCTTTCGTAGTAATTCATTGTGAATACTGTATAACACTTGAATCTCTTCTGCCAGTGTGTCATATTTACGTTACTCTTGCTTTATCCATACTCTTACAGCCAGCCTGGGAGTGACTTTTTGAACTAGAGAGGTTAGATGTAGCCTTCACTTACCCCTTCACTACATAATGCATTAACAAAGCTGAAAATACTTGTAAATGTTTTGGGGCTGCAAGAATATAACAACAGAAAATGTTATCTGATTCATGGAGTTAATATTCTTTTGTATAAACTTTTTGATATTGATAAAATATGCATACTTATCACAGAAGAGAAAATCCATCACATACAATAAAATGTTAAGGAAGAGATGCTGGGGAGCCTCCTACAGTGGCATGAATACAAGCCCTTGATAATAAAATTCAAGTCTATTTATCTACCTATCTATAGCCAGATGCCTTGAATCACTTAAAAAAAAAAAAAAAAAAGTGAGCTGATGGTGTTAAGATTGGAAAAACAGTCAAAATGGTAATGTGGATGACTGAGAATAACATGCCACTTTACTGCTGTGTTTGTTTTAACCTAAAAGATATTGCTAGCCAAAGTGTAATCAGACCGAGAAGGGCTGATCTGACCAGTAACTGAGGACACTCATTTCTACCTCATAACTAAGGCTAATCGAATTTCATGCAACCATGACTTCGTATTAAAGTTGAGAGAGGTCCAGTTCCATCAGATGAAAACAAAGTGACTGAAGTGTACTCAATTTGACACCTTGTAACACTGCAGACCTAACTCCTAAAGGTATTGTATCTCCTCACGAATGTTCCAAAATTATGTCATCAAGGAAATTTATTCTCAAGTGACATTCTTTCCTATTATATGGCACTAAGTTTCACTGCCATCTTTTACCCACTGAATCTAGGTGTCATCCTTACTAGTTTATTCTTGTTGCTACTGCATGATTATACTGTGCTTAGGAAAGGCCTCATGTACTGAAAGTATTCTGTAAGGCTATATCCAATCCCTCCAGTTCATTAAGTCTATCCAAAGCTCAATAAAATCAAGAAACAGAAAGAATAAATTGAGAGAAAAAAAAAAAGTCTCCCAATTCACTGAGTTAAAATCTACCTTCATGAGACAAATTCTGACTTCATATGTTCTATTCATGCACTCTCCACACAGACTGCTTTCCAGATCATTCAGTACTAGGCTGCAGTACATACAGTACTAGAAATAATACAGGTTCTTGCACTCATGACACTAACTTCTGGCTGACCATAAGAAGTGTGAGTGTACTTGAATGGGATTCAGTAGGTGTGGGGGTAAGATTATGATGTGTGTACTTCTGTTGTATGAATTTGAGGGTGGCTGGCAGGAATGTGCTCTTCTATACAGAATGTCACATGAGAAATGGGTGATTTATGACAGATTCTTTTTGCCAATACAGTCATCAGTAACTGTTATACCTCTGTAATGGCTGTGAACTGAACCCATGCTGATATGCCATTTACTACTTAAAATTTGCTCAAGAAAAATGGGCAGATCATGGGTGAGATCATTTTCTCCAATAAGGTCATTAGTAATTGTAGCTGTGTAACAGCTGAGATAAACCAATGTTGATAGTCAGCTCAAGAATAACCTCCTGAAGTCTCTCTCACTTCTCACAGGCCATCCCGTATAGAATATGTGGTAGCAGTGAAAGCCTACATGTTAATATGTGATGGACCTGGATGTGGCATGTTCATGTGGTAGAGAACTCCTAGCCGTGACATTGCTGCATGATGGTGCATCTGCTGGTGCATGGGGTGGTGCATGGTCATGGGGGGCTGCATATGAGCAACTTGAGGGTGGTGCATCATGCCCTGAGGAACAGCCAGCGGGTCAACTAGTACTGTCTGCTCCACCTGGGCCGGGGCTTCTGTTATCTCCGTCACCACCAAGGAGTTGTCATCCTCAGTGGTGGAAATCTCCTGGTAAGCACCTAGGTTCCTTGCTGCCTCTGCTGCCTCATCTACCACTTGTCGGAGGTGTGGGTGTTGCTGGTGTGGCCCCACAACTCCATGGTGATGCACCTGCTGTTGTTGTGGAGGAGGTTGTTGCTGTGGGTGCTGCTGCTGCTGTTGTTGTTGTTGCTGATGCTGTTGCTGTTGCTGCTGATGCACCACCCCAAGTTGACCCATATGTGCTGCCATCTTTGGGTCAACACTTGCACGCTTCTCCATGTGTTTGGCCAAAGGCAAACCATCCACACGCTTTTTACGAAGGTAACTCTCAGAGTATGTCATCTCCTGAGGGACATTGTGTTTACTCACCAGGTGATTGCGCAGCTTGCTGCGGTCATAGTACTCCTTGCCACAATAAGTACAAATCTCTGCCTTCCTACGATCATTATGAGCTCTCTTAATATGAGTGTTTAGCTCTCCTACTCGTTTATAACACTTACCACATATCTGACAGTAGAATGAAGGCTTCTCGTGCATCTTGACTCTGTGATAACGAAGTGCATCTGAGGTGGGGAAGCGCTCGCCACAATATTGACAGTTATACAGCAAAATGTGCAGGTGGACCACATTGATGTGTCGCAGTAGGTCCGTTTTAGTAGCATACCTCTCTCCACACCTGTCACATTGTTCCTTAAACTCTGAATGCATTTTTACTTTGTGCATCTTTAGTGAAACTTTAAGGACGGTTTTGCCACACACCTCGCACTGAACTTTGGGTTTTGTTGAGGAACCACAGTGAGCTTCTTGGTGTTCCCTCAGTTTCTTATTAGAGGGAGCCATGAAGCCACAGTCACTGCACAAATACTCAGTGGTCTTGCGGTAAGTCAGACTCTTGTTGTGATGTTTGCGCATGTGGAACGTTAGGCCAGGCAAACTACCCAGCTTGCAACCACACTCACCGCATGTAAAATCATTAGCATTCTGCCCAGTGTCGTTGAGATGCTTGCTATTTATGTGCATTTTAAGCTTATATTTAAATAGGAAAGTCTCCCCACATTCCTCACAAGCATATGTCCTATCCTTGAAGGCATTTTTCGCTCTCCCTTTGCCCTCCGTGTGGCAGATTTCCTGATGGTACCACAGATCATCTTTTCTGAGGAACAACTTGTCGCACTCCCTACATGCATGGCTGGTCTCGGAATTATTAGCCTTACCTTTGTTGAAATAAGTGATCACCCCATTTTCAAGGATTGTTTCCACCACCTCTAAAGGTGTGTTGTCAATTACCGTGTGAACCTCCTTCTTGTGGGTAATTAAGTCTGTGTATTTCTTGAACTCTGAGTCACATTCAGTGCAGTGATAAATCTTGGGGCCTTTATAGGGCACCACCTTCCGTTTGTTTGAGGTTGGATATTGTCCTCCCAAACCACGACCAATAAGGGTGGTTCTAGTAGCCGGTCTGCCCCTGCCTCGCCCCCTACCTCGAACTCTACCCCTTCCCCTGCCCCTCCCCCTCCCTCTAGTTTTCCTCCTCTTGCGTTCATCTTCCGAATCGTCATCAAAGTCAACATCACACTCGATACTGTCAAATCCATCGTCCAATGGCTCAGCTTTAATCTTAACCTCGGTATCATCAGCCAGAACTGTAGCTTTGCGTTTCCTTCCCCTCTGACTGTATGTGACTCTTTCCTCCTGCTTGACCTCCTTCTCCTCCTCAGAACTGCTTTCCTCAACAGTGTTCCGGGAAAATCTCTGATGCTGCTGTTGCTGTTGCTGCTGCTGTTGCTGCTTCTGCTGCTCTGCCTTAGCCTGTGCAATGCCATTATAATAAAGCTCCTGCACCATCTCCTTGATCCGATCATGCCTTTGTATAACAGAATCAGCCTCATTTACCAAGTTCGTACAGCCGGAACAAAGACAAGTGGATGCCTCCATGTTGACTATCTTCCGACTGACTAAGTGACCGATGACCTCCAAGACTGTTTTCTGGGTATACAGTAGGCGCTGGTCATGCTCAAACATGAAGAAATCGTTGAGGATGCGTCCCGTCTTCCCGCATATGAAGCACGTGTATTGCCGGGCACGTTTCAGTACCTTCTTGCTGGGGTCCTCCTCTTCCTCAACCTCATCTGGTAACACTACATCAGTGTTAAAGAAAGGCTTACCAAACTTAAACAAATAATATAAGTCCATCAACATCATCATCCTCAACATCATCCTATAACACTACACTAATCTCAAAGAAAGGCTTATGAAAGAAAGACAATGATGAAAACAATGCAAGTTCATCATTATCATTATTAACATCCTAACTTTACTTTCCTTTAATAGATAGAATAAGTACCTACCAGTAATATGGTCAGGAAAACTTAACATTATGAGCTGTATATCTGCTTCTAGTGAGCCTGATAGCTAAGTTACACTCTCTCAGCCTCTACCACGGAAATGCAAATTCTGGGAAGCCCCGTCAATCATAATTATACAACAATAAACAACATCCAATCCCATTTTGTCCCACATAAATACAAGCACAGGGGCCCAGGGCTAGGCAACTTGGCCCAACTTTTAAGGCAGCAATGACCAACCTTACTTGCCCATGAGTGGGATTACATGAGCAAGAAACCCCAACCACCCTTGAAGATAGAAAGTATACAGGCTCCATCCAGCTTAACTCACTGAAACACCAGGCATCAATTATAAATACAGCATAATATCACTGTTCTGTTAAACAAGATGAAAGGCACATTACCCAATCAGAGGTGATTATTAAGAGGGAGCATAACTTTGCTGTCAAGTTAACCAATATAAAGTACTGAATACCAACAGAGTGCCCAGTGAAATATGCAAGATAATGCTAAAAAGCTGTGCTAAAACTACTGTATCATCTAATACCTAGCTTACTAAAATCAATATATCTAGTATACCAAAACCCCAAATGGAAAACAATGGAATTATACTGTGCATAAATATCTAGCACTCTAGCCATAAAATACTTAGCATACAAAACCCTAATATGGAAATTATAATGATATATGGTGTTTATATCAAGCTTATGAAATGCAATACATCTAGTATACCCAACACTAAAATGTATGGAATTACCTTTCTTTGCGATGACCTGTGAGTGAGGAAGGGGTCCCACCACTGCCTGCATAGTAGTGTAGAAGGGCCACGACTGCCGTGTGTATTCACTCACTTCTGGATGGCTCAGGTCCTGTACCATTCACACATGTAGGCACACACACAAAGGCAGTCATAAGCACATATATGTGCACACACACACACACACACACACACACACACACACACACACACACACACACACACACAAAACCACATTGCAAATACAACATGCACACAAACACAGAGAAAAGTACATCAGTACAAGGCAGAAAGAATTAAATGTGCATATAAACAAAGCAACATATCCAAAAGAAACCTGTATGTGGATGCCATGAAGTAGTGAGACAGACAGGTACTATCATATACAAAATCCCAGTTTGGACGAAAATAAAAAACTGACTTACATCCTTGACACAATGGCTAAGGTCTATGATAAAGTTCTGTTAAGTACTATACTTGGGTCTGCTTTGTACAACATTCATGCACTGTTTATTAATCCATTTGCACCTACAGTCCTACACAGAGGATGAAGATGGCATCACACATTCAGGAAAGTTAAATGAAGAAGGAACCCAACACTGTGAACCAATGATCTTTGAGAGTACGGGCCAGTAAGCAAATAATACATAAAGTATCCTCCCACCAAAATCCAATGTGCAACAACTCTGGACATGAATGGATTAACCTGAGTACTTATCAGAATATTTAACAAATATACAGTATACTAATACAACAAAACAACTGTCTGGTAATCAAGCAGGTGCCACCCTGAATATCTTCCCAGATGTGATCATTCAAGATATGCAGTGACTCACAATATATTTGCTCCAGAGGTAGTTCCATTTCTTGCGAGCCTGATTGGCGGTTATCATTCCCGTCAACCCAAGCTCCTCAATGATGCTTCTGTAGTGCAAAGATAAGGATTATAAGCTGTAAGAGAAACAGGCCATATATTAAGGTTAATTTTTGTCTAGGTTTTTACTGCAGTCTTCATCCCTATCTATTTTTAAGATCTTTGTGGTTTGGGGAGATTTTCTTTTATGTATACTTACTTTTTAATCACCCTATATATACAGTATGTGTGTTTGTGTGTATTTACCTATTTGTAGTATACAGGAGTTGAGCTAAGCTCATGTTGTCCTGTCTCCATATCTACATTCATCTAATCTAGTTTTAAATACATGAATGTTTTTCGCTTGCACCACCTCTTCGTCCAAGTCATTCCAAATACTTATGCTTCTGTTTGGGAAACTGAACCTTTTGAGATCATTAAGACATCTACTTTTCCTCAACTTGAAGCCATGACCTCTTGTTCTTCCATCACCCAACACAAAAAGATCCTCTCTATCCACTCTTTCCAATTCTCTTACATTTCTAAATATCGTGATCAAGTCACCTCTTTCCTTTCTCTCACACAGTGTTGGTAACTTCAGTTTTTCCAATCTCTCCTCATAGGTGAGTTCCCTTAAACATGGTATCATCCTCGTTGCCATCTGTTGAACCCTCTCTAGTTTATCAATATGCTTCTTCAAATGAGGTGACCATACCACAGCCGCATACTCTAATCTTGGTCTTATCATGGTCACTATCAACTCCCTCAACATTTCCTCATCCATATAATTAAAAGCCACTCTCATGTTAGTCAGTAATCTATAAGTTCCTCCAATAATTTTGTTTATATGCTTTTCTGGTGACAAGTCATCCTGAATAATCACTCCTAAGTCTTTTTCATCCATTCTTTGTGTGTGTGTGTGTGTATTTACCTATTTGTATTTACCTATTTGTAGTATACAGGAATTGAGCTAAGCTCGTGTTGTCCCGTCTCCATATCTACATTCATCTAATCTAGTTTTAAATACATGAATGTTTTTCGCCTGCACCACCTCTTCGTCTAAGTCATTCCAAATACTTATGCTTCTATTCGGGAAACTGAACTTTTTGAGATCATTAAAACATCTACTTTTCCTCAACTTGAAGCCATGACCTCTTGTTCTTCCATCATCCAACACAAAAAGATCCTCTCTATCCACCCTTTCCAATTCTCTTACATTTCTAAATATCGTGATCAAGTCACCTCTTTCCCTTCTCTCGCGCAATGTTGGTAACTTCAGTTTTTCCAATCTCTCCTCGTAGGTGAGTTCCCTTAAACACGGTTTCATCTTAATTGCCATCCGTTGGACCCTTTCTAGTTTATCAATATGCTTCTTCAAATGAGGTGACCATACCACCGCCGCATACTCTAGTCTTGGTCTTATCATGGTCACTATCAACTCCCTCAACATTTCCTCATCCATATAATTAAAAGCCACACTCATGTTGGTCAGTAATCCATAAGTTCTCCCAATAATTTTGTTTATATGCTTTTCTGGTGACAAGTCATCCCGAATAATCACTCCCAAATCTTTCTCATCCTTTCTTTTACTAATCATCTCATTGCCCATTTTATATGTCCAGTGTGGTCTTCTTTCACTTATACCCATTTCTAATACATGACACTTCTTGGCATTAAAGTCCATTTTCCAAGTCTGGCTCCAGCTGTGTATTTTGTCCAAGTCCTCTTGCAGTTCTTTACAACTATCAATACATTTAATATGTTTCATAATTTTAGCATCATCCGCAAACATACTCATGTAACTATTCAAACCCTCTGGCAAATCATTTACATATATCAGAAACATTACTGGGGCCAAGACAGAGCCCTGGGGTACTCCACTAGTCACATTTCTCCATTGTGATACCTTGTCTCTTATTACTGTTCTCATCTGCCTTCCTATCAAATAATCTCCCATCCACTTTAATAGTTTCCCATGCACCCCTCCAAATGTCCTCAACTTCCACA
>JAGKTI010000110.1:106935-143336 GCA_018397915.1 Birgus latro
AAGGGAAGGGAAGGGAAGGGAAGGGAAGGGAAGGGAAGGGAAGGGAAGGGAAGGGAAGGGAAGGGAAGGGAAGGGAAGGGAAGGGAAAAGAGAAGTAATGAATAAAGGAACAAAAAAATACATCTCTCTCTCTCAGAACTCATAGAATGTCTCATGAACAATTCCAAAACAGTCTGTTTCAACTTACACGTGTTATTAATCTCCCCTTCCTCAACACCTCCTTGCGAAGTGTCATCCTCTTGGTGGGACGCATCAATATCTTGCGAGTCATCATCCTCATACCCCTCTCCATCTTCCTCCAGTATCCCCTCCTCTTCTTCCTCATCCTCATCCTCCTCTTCTTCTTCCTCCTCATCCTCATCTTCCTCTTCCTCCTCCTCGTACTCCTCCTGGAATGCACCGGCTAACTCTGCCTCATCTTCCACTGCACCCTCCTCATCCATGTTGGGTATGGGAAGGACAGAGGGTGGCATGGTGAGGAGGGCATCTTGCATGGCTGCATAAAAGGGCCAGGATGGAGGGGCTGCATCTTCAGGCTCAAGTGCAGGCTGACTCAACTCCTGGCATATATGAAAGATGTTAATATAATATGAAGCTTAGATAGCTAGATATGTTAGTCAAATATATATAACACAATACAGTAGACAAAGATGGAGGGGCTGCATCATCAGGCTCAAGTGCAGGCTGAATCAACTCCTGGTATATTCTCATAAGAAAGATGTTAATATAATATGAAGCTTAGAGATATGTTAGTCATATTTAATACAATACTATAGCTAATGATGGAGGGGCTGCATCTTCAGGCTCAAGTGCAAGTTGACTCAATTTCTATAAGTAATAAAGGCTTTATTCTGAGGCTCAGGACAGATGTTATTCGTATAAAAATAAAATACAGTAGTGATAAAAGCTAGGAGTATAGTATTCCTTCTGTACTATCTACCATAATATCTATCTATAGCCCAACGCCCTACTCCCGCAAAGGGTGGCCGCAGGCAAAACGCCTCCAAGTCGCTCTGTTACCCACCATTTGACTGCCCTCACCACACCTCACTCCTCCCTCCCTCATATACCTCTCAACTCCATCCCTCCATCTCATCCTCGGTCAATATATCCCTATCCCTGTTATCAACTACATTATCTCCATCTCAATTATATGGATATTAGCAGGATACGAGGGTTAAAAAATAAATGTCTCGTGGTTATGACATCCAAGTCAGAGTAATGAATAAACCAATGAAATACCTTACAGCATCTGATTCAAGAGTTACATAAATAATACAGAAATGGTAGGTACTATACATCTTCACCTTGTACTTGTTAACAAGCGCATCCCAGTGTCTACGGGCTTGGCTGGGGGTCACCTGACCAGTCAGACCCAACTCATCAATGACTGACCTGAAAACACAAACCATATTAGTGTTTGGAGCCAGCACTGCCATGGTGTGCCCTGGCATAGCTGTGCATAGGAGGATTCATGGGCCTCAGGGTCTATGTCCAGAGCCAGATAATAACACCACAACCAAAAATAATAATAATAACAATAATTATCTATCTATCTACAGCCAGACGCCTCATTCCCGTAAGGGGTGGCCACAAACAAATCGCCTCCATGCCACTCTGTCCCCCACCATTTCACTGCCCTGCTCCCAGCTCACACCCCCCTCTCTCATGTACCTCTCCACTCCATCCCTCCATCTCATCCTTGGTCTCCTCCTCCCTCCACCTCACTCACAGACACTCTCCTCATCAGTCACTCACCCTCCATCCTCTTCACATGGCCAAACCCCCTTAATGTGTTTCTCCTAGCGCTTCCTATCACTTCCAAATCCACACCAAACGCTCCTTCACTTCCTTACCTGTCAGTCTCTCTTTCTATGAGACTCCACAGGCTCCTCTCAGATAACTCATTTCCACTGCTCTCACTCTTGACTTCTGTCCCTCTAACAGAGTCCAAGCTTCACTTCCATACATTAGAGTTAGTATCACAATACTGTCATGTAGCAGCTTTTCACTTCCATGCTCAATTCCCTGTTTCTTATCACTGCTTTCAAGGAACCAGCAACCTTTCTTCCCTGAAGCACCCTTTCAAGCACTTCACCCTCTAAACTTCCATCCTTAGTTATCACACTACCCAACTACTTAAATGCACTCACATTCTCCATATCCTCCCCATCCAATCTCACTGTACATTCACTGACTTCACTTCTGTTGAAGACCATCACTTTACTCTTCCCTACATTCACCTTTAGATTCCAGTTCTTACACACTCTTCTAAACTCATCTACCAAGCCCTGCAGCACCCCTTCGTCTTCACTTAACAACACAGTATCATCAGCAAACAACTGTACAGAGAGTTTCCAAACACTGCTCTCTCTCACTAGGGCCACTCCAACATCCACTGTCCTATCTTGTATCTCTTTTATAACCCCATCCATATACAGACTGAACAACCATGGAGACATGACACATCCTCACTTCAATCCAACCTTCAATTGGAAAAATTCACTCAGTTCACCATCCACACACACTGCAGCCTTAGCACCCTCATACATACTCTTCACGACCTTCAACAACTTCCCATCTACTCCATATATTCTTAATACTTTCCACAATCCTTGTCTATCCACCCTGTCATATGCTTTCTCCAAATCCATGAAGGCTGCATACAATTTCTTTCCCTTCTCTAGAAACTTTTCCACTAAAGATCTAAGAATGAATATCTGATCTACGCAACCTCTTCCCCTCCTAAAACCTCCATGTTTTTCTCCAACTAATTCCTCTGTCATTTCCCTACTCTGTCAATAAGTATCCTACCATATACTTTTCCTATTACACTAAGAAGGCAAATGCCCCAATGATTACCACACAACTTCCCCTTTTCCTTTTCCTTTGTGCAGGGGAATAATTATACCTGACTTCCAATCCAATAATTATAAAAATCATCATCCGCACCTCCTTTCCCACCCTACGACAGGGTGAGGAGTAGCACGTCCAGACAGCCTAAGTTTGCCCAGTTCAATGGGCCATGCTTCCATTCACTCATCATTCAAGCCCCCAGAATCCTGGCTCTATCTGATATGCCAAAAACATTCAGCACATTCTGCAGCTTCACATAAACGTACAGTCAATAATAATCGTATCCAATAGTCAATAATAATAATAATAGTAATAATAATACACCCCTCTACCCCTCATGGGGCACCACTGGATTAGATGATGGATGGAATAATAATAATTATAATAACAGTAATAGTAATGATAATAATAAAGTATAGTAAAATGGTGATAATTGTCATAAAGCAGTAGTAATAACAGAGTAAACTAAATTACCCATTGCAACTCAGCCAAACCCTACGCCAAATAACGTGAAATGCCAGATACTGCATATCTGGCTCAACATTCAGCTTTGAGCCGGCTATTGTTATTCTATCCATCTCGACTCTCTATCCCAAAAACTTTAACGTGAATAAAAGATGAAAACTAAGCATACTGAAAATATACAGTAATGATACAGTACAGTAATACAGTACTGTACATAGTGTACTATTATATACAGTATAGTCAAGTGTTGGCACTGATAAGGAGAAACAGCACTGAGGGATTCACAATCGTAAACAGTACAGTACACAATACAGCACGGGGTTAGTTGTACATTTGTCCAGAACTCTTCTTTCACTTTACTTGCACGATCTTGCATTGGCCCTTACACATACACAACCGTCCACATTTGTAGTTCAACTTTCAATCTTACTCACATAATCCTTGAGCCGAAGAGTCCATTCTCTATATTCTCCTTCCATCTCTTGTACACAACAATACACACTCCTTTTTTTCCCCCTCTCATTCTCACCCACTCTCCCACATATACCCCATCCATACTCCCATTCCCTCACACTTTCACCTCTCCACTTTGTCTCAGTCATTCCACATACATCCACTTTCTGACAATCTCTCTCTCTTTCATCTCATTATTCGCACCTCTTACATTCCATGTCACAATCTGTACCGTGTCCTCTGCTCAGTCCTTAGTTGTCACATGTTGGTCAGTGCCGGTGCGAGGCTTCTTGTTTGTAATAATAATAATGTTACAGTATATATCATTGAGACATGAGAAGTATACTCACTGGAACACATAGTCTGGAGTCTCTGTGTTATGGACCTTGAGGCGTGCCCGAGCCTGTATGAAGCAGTATGTCTGCTCTTCTGTCCCTGACAAAGAAAATGGGTAAAATTAATAACTGCATCTCCTTGAAACTCGCTTCCCCCCCCCCAAACTTCAATCTACAGCTGTTTAAGTCAACTGTTAACTGATTTTTTATGAATCGAGGACACATAATCTAGTACACGGGTTATATTTTTATTCATTTATTTTTCTTTCTGTTAATTTTGTCAAATAAAAGAAAAACAACAACAAACTTTGCAGTGACATCTCAAAGATCTGTTGAATTATGGTTATTATATATGAACATAAAAGTGGCCAAATGACTGATATTGTACATGGGAAACTTGTGATTACTAAATCAATGAGAAATATGAATAAATCTATCTATCTATCTATCTATTGCCAGATGCCTTAATCCCGCACGGGGTGGCCACAAACAAATCGCCTCCATGTCACTCTGTCCCCTGCCATAAATCAAACCAAATAAATTAGTGCCAATTCAGGCAACTAGCACCACCAGTGGCTGAATTATGACTATAAAACATGCTAGTATGAGCCTGAGAATTAAAAAATAACTGCCTCAGATTTTCACTGCATCTAGTCACTAAAATTAAGCTGCATGTCATCCCTTATTATAATGAAGCTCAATAACCTTTCTAATGTTTTTAAATATTTAATCTGTGTAACAGATGGGGGTAGAAATCTTAATGTCTTATTGTGCCCAGTCTTTGACCCTCTTGCTACAGCCTTTTTTCCCTAATAAATCTATCTTTGACATGCTCCAAGTTAATGATAAACTTTTAGTTTGCAAAACAAAGCCTAATACATTGAAGATGGGATGATTCCATTTCTCTTGCAACTGATCCCATTTTACACCCTGTTAATTTCAGAAATCCATTAAGCCGTGTTATCTTTCTCCCAGCATGACATCAGGAACAATCAACGTAACAGCAGCCTAGTACAACCATATCAAAGCACTCGGACATTTGCGTTGGCTCGTCCGAATGGCTGGCAGTGGGGGCGTCGTAGTGAAGCCTCGGCCGGGTGTCGGGAGGCGGGGGCGACCACCATGGCGCCGCCCCTTGCCATCCTCTCACTTGACAGATCAAAAAAATCGTTTTACCCTCAGACTCTAACCTATATATCATGCAAATCCAATACATATAAGATCTACCAGTCTAGCACAGTAAATGAATCTATAAATAAAGGGTATACATGGGGCCAGAGGGATACATAATGCTGCCTGGTCCAGCTCCCAGTCACGCAATCGGATCAGTACGGCCGTGTCCGCCATTTCCGAGGTCGATGACGCAGGCGAACACTGCACCCTGGCCACAGCACTTAAACTCACATAGGTAGTCCTGTTCCATCATGCCAGAGCCTCCTTGGTGATTAGCATAGGTGGAAATAATGAGCTGCAGGCGTGAATGGTCCAAGGGTGGTGAAGAAATCAGCGCTGAAGGAGCAGCGACACTACATCGTAGCCGAGGCCTCCATAACAAAAGCTGCCATTTGGGACGCGCGGTCAAATACTCCACATGATATTTTCCTCGTAAATCATCGAAATAATGCTGATTTCAGATAAACAATAAAAGTTATTATTATCCGAAAAATATTTGTATCCCTTTATCAATAAGCATCTTCATATTAACGAGAATTCTAAATAAGAACGCATCCTTTGATAACACAAGTCTGACACACCTTCATAACAATCCAGTAACAGAATAAATGGTGGGGGTGTTTGGAGAACAGCCTGAAAGTAGTTGATTCATTGTCTATAGGAAATAAGATATACATATAGGTATTTATTCGAGGCAAGGACAGGTAAATGGGAATAAATGCTGTCTTCATTTATGCACCCATTTAGATTACAAGACTGAGTTATTAAAAAGTTATGAATATCAGTCATTATAAATATCGGCTTAGTAATATTAATAAATATTATTGAAAAGCTTAATAGAACTGATATACTTTGATATAAATACAACCAGTGTTAAACTTACAGAAATGAAGATAGTCCATTCGGTAGTAGTGGATCATGGCGTCTGTTTATGTGTGTGACGCAGGTGTTGCCAAGGTTTAACCCAAAGGTAGTGTTGCTAAGTATATTCAGATCAGGGAATATGCACGGAATAGAGGCAAGGTTGTGTTATCTTAAGTAGTGGACAATGGACGTTGATGTTATTATCATGTAGCGAAAGTAACTTGGTGTCCCAATTTAGGCATCACTTTTACTATTTTTGGTCCGTATTAGTTGGCGATTTAAGAACGTTTCCGATTATAGAAACAGATCATGCAAAGAGAAGGGCTCGAAATAGTACAAGTAATAAAATTCTGTAAGTTCTACATTGTTTCTGGCAATTTTTCACGCCCACTTGTCACCTACTGTAGGCCTATAAAAGGTTTCAAGAAATGAACTTATTAAGGAACGTGACCAGTTTGTAGTTTAAATATCTGTGTAAGTTTTCTATTATCAGAAATTCAGATTCACTTTGTTTTCATATCTTTTTGCCAGAAATAAACTCTAGCTTGGTTGTGAGCTATAGACCAAAGGTAACTGTGTGAGGGCAAATCTGGACCTATAAATGAATGTGAACCCTGATTGGCCCATTTCTTACACTACTCAGGACTGGATCCAGCTCTTTGGAAAAGGGGGGAGGGGGATGTTTCCCAGAAAAATTGCTACTTACTGCATATAAACAATAAATCAAAATAAATTTGTATTTTATGTATTTTAATCATAGGGGTACAATATTGTTGGCAAATCCTAGTGCAAACAGACATTGATTGCATGCATTTTAGTAAGTGATAGTGTTCTTTTATTGTAAGTAGTCACTGTATTGATACCGTATTTTGAAAATGGATGGGGTTGGCTAATCCCCCCCTCCCCCTTGCCTCTTCCTCATCCACCTTTCTCAACCACATCCATCTTTTGTATAGTTGCTGTGTCTGTCTCATCAATTCATGTACTTTCTTAGCTTTCCATCAACTCATGTACTTTCTTATCATATCATCTGCTTTCTTATCTACCTATCAACTCATCCACTTTCTCATCCATCTATCATATCATCTAATTTCTCATCCTCCCATCAACTTATCTACTTTCTCATTCACTAATCTACATTCATATATGCCTGTCAGCTCATCTACTCTCTCATCCACCCATTAATTCATCTACTTTCTTATCCACCCATTAACTTCCTGCGTACTCATCCGCTCATCTACGGTACTTCTCACCCACTTATTCTTGTAGATATCTTTCTTTCAGCCAGTTTTCTCCCCAACAGTTCCATTTTGTATTATATAACTCTCACATCAGCTACAGTAAACTACAATTTTTTCCAAAGTCTGTCAGCATTATCAGCCTGCATAAGGAAATATGTCTGGCTATAGATAGATAGATAAGGAAATATTGTACCGGTACTGTACTATATAAAATCCACTCGCTTGATGTAGTGCTTCCTGGTTCTTCCTTCACCATTATCATTGTTTTTCAGTGTCTTCCCTCCTTTCTTCCTATTTCTCCCATCTTTCCTGTCACTTTTCATTACTCTTCTTTCCTTTTCAGGTGACTACATTTAGTGAGAAGGCAAATGGTTTCCTGTAAGCCAGGAAACCGTTTGCAATGCAAGATGGTAACCATATAACCAACCCACACGTGTCAACAAATGAGTTGGCGAAGGGTTAGTGCCCCCCCCTGTAAACCATTAACTCAAAGACAAACAGCCACCCCTTATGGGATTATGGTGTCTGGATATAGATAATTAGAAAATTATTTGTGCAGTACCAGGTCATAGGCCTATTTAAGTATTTTCTAGAGTGAGTATCAGCAGGTCCAACCCACACAAGGAAATATTGTACTGTGAAAAAGTCTTTTCCATATAAATTAAACTGTGCCATATAAAATTGTATATACCAAGTAACAGTCCCATTATCTTTACCATATATAGGTAACTATAAAATTAACTGTCCCATATTAAATTATCTTTAGAATCATCTGTACCTTGTAAATGTCTATTTTTCTATCTGTCTGTAGCCAGATGCCATAATCCTATAAGGGGTGGCTGTTTGTCTTTGAATTAGTTCTTTTACTGGTAGGGGCACTAACCCTCCACCAACACACTTGTTGACACGTAGGGAACATGTATCGGTTGGTTGTAAGGTTAACACTCAGCGTTGTATATGGTTGCCTGGCTTACAGGAATCCATTAGGCTTGTCACTCAGTGCACCGGTAAAGCCAGCTGAAAAGGAAAAGAGTAATAAAAAGTGACAGGAAAGATACTGGTGGGAAAAATAGGAAGAGAGGAAGACAGACATGGAGAAAGAATGATAAAGGGATAAGAAGAAGTAGGCAGTGCTTAATGAAGTGAGTGGATGATGGTCACCACCATCTACCACACCTTGTAAATGTAGCTGTAAAATTATTCATGCAGTGTAAAAATAATCTGTTCCATATAAAATTATCAGTAATATTATCCATACAGTAACATAAGAAGTTACAGTAATTGAAAAAATATCTGTACCAACTGTAGGTGGGAACAGAAGTCTTGATGTTGATAACCTATTGATGATGATGATATGAAGTTATTTGTTCTTTATAAATGTATGTGTGGTGCATTTCAGAGTGAGTATCAGTATGTCCAACCTGCACTTGGGTTTGCCAATCCCTGGTGGTGTGGTGGACCACTCAGGCAGCCTGGCCAACGACATTGGTGCCCTCTACCTCAACGACGAGTACAGCGACGTCACTCTCAGGGTCGCATCTACAACCTTCCATGCACACAGGGTCATACTTGCAGCCCGGAGCCAGTACTTCAGGTTTGATACAGTACCAGTACGGTAGCTATTTAGTAATGAACAGAGATTGGCCATATTTGGTTATGTAGAGAGAGAGACAGTACTTTATTTATGTAAAAAGAGATAGCTAGTACCTGTACAATATTTGGTTATTTTGAGGGACAGTATTTAGTTATAAAAGACAGGCAGTATTAACTTACCGGTATGTTGATACAGACGGATAAATGAGGAAGGTATGGAGTGTTATTGTGGTTATGCTAGAAACTGTTAGAAGTTCCCTGAAATAGTTCGACCTTGTGGAGAGAATGATGAATGAGAGATTGGCAATGAGAGTGTATATGAGTGTGGTGGTGGGGAATGGGGAACCAAGGATGAGGTGGAGGAATGGGATTGAGTGGTGAGTGAGTTGGGGTGTTGTGAATTGGTGGAGGGGCAGCCTGATGTCAGAGGATAGGATGACATGGAGGTGATTTGTTTGTGGCCATCCCTCCTGAGAGTAAGGTTTCTAGCTATAGAGTGATTGTTATTCAGGTTAGGTATTTGTTGCTTGAGGTTAGAAATTCAGTATGTTCAAAGCCTTTCATATGTAATTAAATTAGATATATGTTGTGACCTAATGGATAAGGAATACTTGTGACCTTAGGGATGAGGGACTGAATAGGAAGGCTGCCAGAGGTCAAGCAGCATGCATAACATCCATTAATTGACCAAAGCCAATGCATGCAAGCAGGTTGGAACCATTATAAACAATGCGAATGAAACTATTTATTACCTGAGTTTAGAAATTCATTATGTTGGATGCTTCAGCTGTAATCAGACTCAGTAAGTAGCTACCATAACTAAGGTAATTTTGCAGAGCTTTGTTGTTTGGTGGACTGCGAGAGAGCCACCAGGCTGAGGTGGAAATAAAGGATGCTAACTTGACAGCCTTCAAAGTTCTTCTAAAATACATATACACAGGATGGGTCAGCCTCAGCTCAGAGAAGGTGAGTAGGGGGATTATTCAATCATATTTATGTGAGTGTATGCATGTGTGTAGGGGGGGGGTTGTGCACATATTGCACCCTCTTAACTCATGCAAATTTATCATGTGTTGTGGGAAGGTTCAGTCTGGTGATGTGGGAGGTATAGATATTTTACCATTATCATGAAATTAGCAGTCAACCATGCATTCTGTGCAATTTAATTTATGTCATATAGTCAGCCCTCACTTAAAGGTTAGGTTTTGTGCAGGCAAAATGGTATTATAAGTAAAATGACTTTGAGTGAGACTTGTTTATGGTTCATGGTTAAGAGGTAAAATAACAGAAAACGTTTACACTATCTCCAACTTTAAAGCAACTTATAATGAACCAGGGTAGATATTCTGTCAGGCAGTTCAAATTATGTCATGCTTCCTCTTAAGGAATACTCATACTGAGGTTGGCCATGGTACAGCTCGTGTATTTTGTGGACTGGGTAGTACTCGTAAACCAAATATCATAACCAGCCAATTTTGTCACAGCAATAGCTGGAAACTGTTGAGAAAGAAAGGAGTATATTCATTTGCAACTCGATAATAAAGTAGCTTTAACCTGTGGATTGCACAATTGCCTGTTTTTTCTCACCCTGCAGTGTGCAAAAAATGAAAAAAAAAAGTTTAAACTTGAAAATAAACATCCAGGGTGTCATCTGGTGGGGGGGGGGGATTCTTCTCTTCTCTCTCGCTGCGTAGTGCCATACGTAAGTTTGCGTAGGGGTAGGGTAGTTAGCAGCGATGCACGGCCACTGGAAGGTTAGCACAGCCTGAGCTGTGGCTCACAACGCGACACTTCCCAGCCAGAGCTGTGGCTTGCAGTCCACGGGTTAAATGAAATAATCCTGCCCGAGGATGGGAAAGGAGGTCCAGATGATGATAATAATGAAATAATATGAAGACTAGCTGTACTAATTTGCCATTCCAGGAGGAAACTGTTCTGGATATTCTTGGCTTGGCACACCAGTATGGGTTTGAGGAACTGGAGGGAGCAGTGTGTGAGTACCTGAAGGAGGCGCTGTGCATCCCCAATGTGTGCGTGATCTACGACATGGCTGCCCTATACACACTTAACACCCTCAAGGCTGTGTGTGAGGACTTTATGGACAAAAATGCCCTCCCCATCCTCAATCATGAGTCGTTTTATTCACTCTCTCCGGTAAGTAAAAAAGATAGCTCAGAGTAGTTTTTATTTTCTTTCTGATACAATATAGATAACAAATAACACTCATATCTCAGTTGGAGGCTCTGACAGTTTTTTAGTGAATCCTGTGCATGTACAGTATAAGACAAAACTCTGTTCCTGAAATTTGGTGAAAACATGTCGTGAAGGACGAACATTACGGTACTCACTTCCCGACATGATCGGAACAGTTGGTAATGGTGTTTGAGGAAAGTTGCCAGTTTCACCAGAAACATCATCATTCATTCATTCATTATCCAATCCTGTGTCGCCCCACAGAGGAGTGTAGGAGCCCGGGGCTAGGCAAGTTGGTCTTGATATTTAAGATGAGAGTGACCAGCCTCACTCATCCCTGAATGGTATTATGTGAGCAATAAACCCCAATCACCCCAAGGATATAAACCTTCACTAGGTCAATCCGACTGAGAGCACCTCAATTACCCACTGAACCACCAGGTGCCATAATTTGGTTATACAGTATGGTTACCACCCAGCATAGTCAGTGGTTTCCTGGTGTACAGGAAACCATTTGGCTTGTCACTCAATGTAGAGTCACCCACAAGCAGAAGGATGAGGAAAGAATGAAGGCAAGAAAGACAGAAGGAACTCTGCCACTTAATGTTAGCAGTGGTTCAGAGTAACTGCTAATCTCTTCACATAATGCATCGTTGTATATACAGTACATCCTTCAACTTTGCTAATTTTAACTTTGCGATTCACCAGTTTTGCGAAGTAGTTCCAAAAGTCATATTTTTTTTACACAGCCACAACCATGCCGAGAATTAACAATGCATAACCTGGCCAATATCCTCGCCGTCATTGACCAGCTGAAAGAAACCATCGTGAGCAACGAATGTGACCAAATTAGGGCTCAGGAAGCATGCCACAGTGTTGGCAGGGCCCTTTGCTTTTATGCTGACCTCCACAGAGATGGGGTTAACTCGAGGAAGCAGTCTCTAATCACAAAATTCATGAGAACCCCATGAGACCCTGCTCATCGACCAGCTGTCCTGCCACCCCTCCCCAAGCAGCCAGCGATCCTAGCATCCCTAACCTTTTTGATTCTGATGACCCCAGTGATGATTCTGACTTCGAGGGATTCATGAGAGAGGCAGAAAAACACAGCAAGATGTGGAAATATCTGCCGACAGTGATATTGATGACGTAGGCCCCGCGGGGCCACAGTAGCCGCACCCAAGGCTCGCCCCGCCACCAGTCCCGTACACCACCCCGGTCTTCACATCAGTGTAAATGCTTTTTTTTTTTTTTTTGATTTGATGTTTCTTACCTATGACGTTTTCTTATTACTATTACTGTACAGTACATCAGTTCATGTTTGTTTCATTTATCATAAAATTAAGTGGTAGAGTGGAGAGAAAGAAAAGGAAAAAGTGCTTACCTTGGGGTGATGTCGACCAGTTTGCCTTTATTTCATATATTTAATTGTTTCCATTTTGCGAATTTTCATTTTGCGAGGGTTTTTGTCGACCATATTCTCACAAAATTGGAGGAAGGACTGTAATCTTACATATGTAGCAAGCCTTCCATTATGTTTCATCAGCTGCACTTATACATTGGACAAAAGCGGGAACAGAGTTCTGTCTTATAATGTACAAAGTGAAGATAAGCATTAATTGATAATGAAATTTAATAATAGCAACTATAACAACATAAAAGAAAAATTAGACTCAGAACATGATACAGAATATATGCCCAGTGTGTGTGTGTGTGTGTGTGTGTGTGTGTGTATGTATGTATGTGTGTATGTGTGTGTGCACTATGACATGGCAGCCTTCTATCCACGCAGCAGCCATAGGGCTGTATGCAAGGGATTTATAGACTAGAAGACACTCGCCATCCTCAGTCATGCATTGTTCTGGTTACTCTGTCTGGTATGGTAATGGGGAATAGTGATCATTCTCTTCACCAGGAAATTTAAGCCTTGCATTGACATTTTAATGAACTGTACCGTATGTATGTATGTACTGGTATGTGTTGTACCAGCCAGCTTGCACTTTTGGCATTTGAATAGCAGAAGGAATTATAAACTTGTGTGATGTAATAGTGTGCATGGCTTGTTGATCAGTAGATAACTAAAGTACAAAAATGCATTGCAAACTTTAGGATGTTGAAGGTTGTATAGAATTGGTTGGTAATTTTCTTTCTTTCTTTCTTTATTTATTTTTGTTACCTTTGTATTGTAATTTTCCTATACATGTATATAAATTCCATTCAACCCATTCACAAAGTGAGGAGCTAATATCACTTTCTGTTTACAGTCGGCACTGAAGTCCATCATTAGCCGAGATTCGTTCTGTGCACCGGAGGTTTACATCTTTCAGGGAGTCCATGAGTGGGTGGACCGCAACTCTGACCTTACACAAGAACAGATTCAAGACATTCTTTCACAAATTAGACTACCTCTCATTAGCTTGTCAGTAAGTACTTGGATCATCAGAATTACCTCCTTCAGCGTGGGTGATGTCCTTCTTGGTTTACTCTTTCTCTCTTCAAGTGAAAAGACCTGTATATGAAAGCATTGTCCATGGTCTTGAAACAGTGTAAAGTACTCATCTGCCAGACAAATGTTCTTTAGTCTTCTAAAGCTAGGATGCTAGATACAGTATTCACAAAACCCTTCACTACTGGAGGCTTTTCTGAAGTTTAATACAATCATCTGGAAATAGCAAGAATAAGTAAACTAATACATCATTGTAGTGGAGAGAGTCTATGAGTGGGTGGAGCAGAACTTGACCTCACACACGCTTATGAACAGTGCCCTCCATGTCAAAGAAAGTGATGAGCATTGACTTCATAGTGCCCTTGACCTGACATGCCTTTTTTGGTCGGGGCAAAGCTGGGCTCTTCCGTTGCAACGATTGTGGTTTGGTATCCAGGTCGTACCCATAAACCCAGCTTTCATTGCCAGTAATGACACAGGAGAGGAAGTTAGGGTCATTTCTGGCCATTTCCTTGAGCTCTGTGCAGACCTCCAAGGGATGCTGCCTTTGGTCATCAGTCAGGAGCCTCGGGACAAACCTGGCAGTGATTTGTTTGATGTCAAGGTTGCTAGACAAAATGTGTTAGAAAGTTCCATACAATAGACTAACAATGTCACAAACATTGTGAATTGTCCGTTAGAAAGTTCCATACAATAGACTAACAATGTCACAAACATTGTGAATTGTCCTCTTGTGATCTTCGAGGATGGTTGCACGAACTTTGGCCACATTGTCAAGAGTTGAACGGGTGGAAGGGCGACTAGGACGTGCATCAGCACCTGTTGACATTTGTCCATTTTAAAATCCTTTAAACCAGTTGTAGGTTTGTGTAACCCCTACCGAAAGCACAGTCACCAAATGCTTGTTTTGACAGTCTATGAGTTTCTGCTGCAGTCTTCCTGAGTTTCACACAAAACTTGATGCATGTACATTGCTCTTTCACATCTTCCATTTTCAAGATTGCAGAATTTACAGACTAACCCAAACACAGTGATAAAAAAAGCACACACATGCAGCAAATGCATTCACCCTACACAGTGCCATTTGACACACTAACAAACAAAGGGTGAGTGTACTGCCACCTAGCATCCACACTGTATGACAAATGGTTTCTGCCATGCTTTTAAATTTTGGGAGCTTTTGGGTGGCACCTCGTATGGTCAGTTGTAGCCACCCACCTGCTGCCTTTAGTTAATGAGAAAAATTAATAATAATAATTGGAATACATCTGAATGGCTATGAGGATTTGCCATAATTGTGGCAGGTGTAATGTGGTGACAGATATTGATGTCATGTATTCTTGTTTGGCCAGGACCTGCTCAATGTGGTGCGGCCGACATCCCTCATCTCACCAGACCAACTTCTAGATGCCATCAAGGCCAAGAGTGAATCCAGAGACATGGACCTGCAGTACCGTGGATACCTCAGTACGTCACTTGCTCCAAACAGCAGATTTACTTATCTATATACAAAGTGTCTTATGAAATTTTTGACTAACTTCAGGAGCTTATTATAGGGCCAGTGTAGAATAAAATATGCTTGTGGGATGGAAGCAGGATTCCATTGTCTTGAATGGTGTGGGAATGAGGATGTTGCCCATTTAATTTGGCAGGTTTTTGGTTAGTTTTCCTTCAGTCAGGTTTTTCTTGCCCAGGACTGTACCTCATCCCATCCTTAGGTGTGGAAAGAAGTTAGATGATGATGATGATAATGATGATGATGAGGAGGAGGAGGAGGAGAAAGGAGATCTGGATGATGATGAAGATGGGAAAAAGGTGTGGATGATGATGATGATGATGATAGAAGAGATCTGAATGATGATGATGATAGAAGAGATCTGAATGATGATGATGATGACAAGTACCTAGTTGTTCTCAACAGTGCCAGGGGAGAATGTAGCAGTACCAGGCAAAGGTGCGCAGGTCCTACAAGGTGAGATGCGCGCCAATCTCCTGGACGGCAACGTATCCACCTACGACATGGACCGAGGCTTCACACGGCACCCCATAGATGACAACAATGGACAGGGCATACTGGTGAAGCTGGGTATGCAGTGTATCATTAACCACATGCGCCTCATGCTCTGGGATAAGGATCAGAGGTGAGAAAATACTGCTATTGCTGGTCTGGTCATAAGTCACAGAGTTTGAATGTCTGCTACATGTAAAGTATTTATGGTTTCTTCATTATACAGTAGCTAGCAATTATATTTTTATTTATTTATTTTTTATTTATTTTTTTGAATAATTTGCAAAACATTCCCAGCTTACAATGAGAACAGTGTTTTTTTTTTTTCTGTCTTTATTTGCTTACAGACTTCTGCAGCTCATATTTAAGCCTTCCCTTCTGAGACCTCCAGATTGATTGTAAAAATTGGCTGTTGTTATTGCTGTCACTACACCATTTAGTTTACCCACACATGCAAACATAGGATATTAGATCAAGAAATTGATGATAATTCTTGTTTTTATTAAGTTAATGATTTTTGTTAGTCTCATATTTTTTCTAAGTATCTAGCGTATTTTGAAGGCAAACAAAATATGATTCTTGTTTTCCAGAATTGTCATTGATTACACATTCAAAGACTGTGTCACTGAGTGATTCTCCGTAACTTGTTTATTTCTTTACTCCTTCAGAGGAAGCCCCCATTTTTGTGTATTATTTTAGTCTTTCATTGCTCTTTCAGGAGCATGGGTGAAAGACTAGGTTACTTAATTTGAATGTTTAAGATAGAGTGTCCATTTCCAAACCCATGAGTGTCATTATGTGATCAGTAAGCTCTAGCCACCTTCAGATGTAAACTCTTATCACTTCAAATATTTGCTTTTTCTTTGTGATCCTCCATTAACCTTAACATATTTTCAGAAGCTGTTGTGGTTTAAACCTTTATCACTTTGAGTGTTTTGTATGTCTGTGATCCCTGCTCAACCTTGCACATATGTTTTCCCTTCATTTTAGGCTGTTATGATTTTTTTGTGATCTTTCATTGACCTGATATTTTTTTCCACTCTTCAGAGGGTATTCATACTACATAGAGGTGTCGATGGACCAGAAGGACTGGGTACGTGTGGTGGATCATACACGTTACCATTGTAGGTCATGGCAGTACCTCTACTTTCCACCCCGTGTGGTGCGGTACGTGCGTATCGTGGGAACCAACAACACCGTCAACCGAGTCTTCCATGTGGTGGCGTTTGAGGCTTACTACACCAAGGAACAGGTCGAGCTACACAAGGGGCTTATAGGTGGGTGTCCTTGTTGTTTATCCCCTTGAATTCAGGTGACATCCTATTTAGTTTACTCCAGTTGCAACCAGATGATTTAATTCAATTTAGGACTGACCTCTAGTCATACCAGAGTTAATGAAGCCTTTATCAAACTCATCCAGTTTGAAATGTCTATCCTAAGCTGAGCAAAACTGTCAGATGGCAAGAAGTGAGTGAAGAAGACATCCTTTGGCATAAAAAGGGTTATGAATCTTTTGGTGGTGGTGGTGATTTTTTTTTTTTTAATTATTATTATTATTTTTTAGGCAGTATTTGGTTCACTCACTCAATATAGTGCTGCTCTCGGGTGGCAGCCCTTTCGAATCTTCACTCCTTCGTTCCTTCCTTCCTCTTATGTCGTTCTTTCCTGTATTCTTTCCACTTCCTCCTGTCCGAGTGACTACACTGAATGACAAGCCAAATGGTTTCCTGTACACTAGGAAACCATTTACTACACTGGGTGGTAACCACCTAACCAAACTGTGTCTCCTGGTGATTTAGTGGGTAATTATGGTGCTCCAACCTGATTGAGCTTGTGTCGATTCATATCCAAGGGGTAGTTGGGGTTTATTGCTCACGTAATGCCACTCAGGGATGTGCTAGGCTGGTCACTTAAATGTCAGGACCAAATTGCCTAGCCCCAGGCTCCTGTGCTTCACATGGGGCACCACAGGTTTAGATGATGTAGATATGTATATGTGTTCAATAATACCATCAGTCCCAGTGTTTAGTAATAGAAAATATGTTCAGTTTCTTTGTGTGTGTGTGTGTGTGTGTGTGTGTGTGTGTGTGTGTGTGTGTGTGTGCTACATGTGAATATAGTACTGATGGATCACTGTGTGTTGGTGGTCAAGGGGCTGAGCTATTTCAAGTATACAGTACAGTACTTTTTGCCCATTAGTGCTGTGTGCAGTTGTTCAGGATTGATTGAAGCCTTCTCCTTGTACCTTTCCATATTTTAGTCAGTTTATGGTAGGATATTGTGTTATTTATTTCCTTTGGTCCTCTTTGAGAATGTATGCTAGTGGTGGATTGTAGTGTGTTGGGGAACAGAGGGGTAGGGTGCTCATAATATACATTTTTTTCTGTTAGTTCCACATTAAATAGAAAATATACTGTATTTTAATGTTCTCTTATTTGTTCTGCATGAAATAGTGATTATAAGTCACATTTTCTTGCAAGTGCTTTTTACTGTGTTTTGTACCAGAAATTTAAGTACGCCTGTAAAATTCTGTGTTGAAAATATAATAACATTAGCTTTCTGAATGGTCAGAAGTTTGGATCTTTGAAAGAGAGAATATAATACCCCCTCTTTTCTCCATCAGTGCCACGTGAAAATATAGCTGTGGTCGGTCGCAGTGCACTGGTAATTGAGGGTGTGAGTCGTGCCCGCAACAACCTACTCAACGGAGACATCCATCACTATGACTGGGACTCCGGCTACACCTGCCACCAGCTGGGGTCAGGATCTATCTGTGTACAACTTGGCCAACCTTACTGGCTGTCTTCTTGCAAGTAAGTTGGAGGATTTGAGAATGTGGAATGAAAAGGTATATGAGGGAGTGGAGTGTCAGTTAGAGAGAGGAGCACTTATTGGTGGAGGAAGGGGTGGCATGTAGGTGATTCATTTGTAGCTCCCCATTACAGGAATAAGGCATCTGGTGATAGATCGACTGACAGATAGTTTAAACCCTTCAGCCTAGTGAGGGTTGTGGGGAGGGACATCTTCATTTGGAGGTAATAATATAACTGGTCAGCTTCACTGCCTGGCTATACAAACATCCCTCAACTCCCTTCCTATCCACCTGAGAGGAGGATAGTGGGTGAACTGTAGGAGGAGAGCAACTTCAGCCTGCAGTCCACTGGGTTCACATTCAGATGAGCCGAGGGTTGCATCTGTTACTGCTACTACTAACCATCATATGAACACCTCTCTTCTTCAGGACTTTCAGCTCTCGAACGATCCAGTCCTTACTAGAATGTAGCCCCTCACATGACATCACATTTACTCCCATTATGCGTGTCACTCAACCAAACTTCAACAAAACAGCTCTGGGTACACCCTGCTGAAGTGACTATTTTCCTGCTGTTCACTGCATTCCTGCCCAGATGAGGCTGGGCCCACAACAACAAGACATTATGTCAGTACCTGTTCTTGATGATGATGATAATTATTCATGGTTGGCATGGGTAGCTCCCCATGTACCTACCCACTTACCTGTCCGGGCCGGGTTTTTAGGTTTTAAAAAACCCAGGTGGGTAATTTTAAAAAATAATAGTAAATTAATATATTAATTATTTAATTGATTAATCACATACATGTACATACACACACATTTAAAGACTGAGTGCTCCACACAAAGTGCGGTTCAAGTCCCATGTCCAAATGTCTGCGCTCCAGGCAGCCCTGTTCAGAGCTGCCTCACTTGTCAGGTTTTTAAATTCAAGATCAGATCGTATAGTCTGATTCCACATCTTTCTAGGTCTATCCCTTGGTGCAGCTCCCTCCACATTCACTGGCTTTCATCTTTTCACCCAGCTTAGTTCATCCAACCCCTCCACTTGCCCAAACCAACCAAGCCTGCATGTGTGCATCTCATCGTTGATACTCTTGATACCTAACCATCGCCTCAGTTCATTAGACATCCTTTCTTGCCCTTTGGACCCACACATCCATTTCACCATTCTTACGAGTATCTCATTACATTCCATTCTGTTGATGTGATCTGCCTTGACAGGCCATGTTTCTGAGGCATATGTCATTGCACTTCTGTTACATGAAGTGTACACCTTTCCATTCAAGGGGAGTGGGAGTCTTCTCATGGTTAAAATTGACTGCAGTTCTCTGAACTTTCCACAGCCACATCAAATTCTGGCGATGGTGGCGGCCTCGGCCCCATCGTCAGCAAAGATGGTCTCTCCCAAGTAGCAAACTTGCCCACCCCATCCAGTGTCTCATTGCCAGAGTTCACACTCTCAATCTGGTCATTCAACACAGGCTAACTCTTGCATGCTGTACATGCAGATTTCTTAATTTAATTAATTAACTAAAATTAAAAATGGTTGGCCAACTTATACAGATAGTACTTATATTTTTTATTTACAGATGTAATTTAAAATTCAGTAAATTACAGTACTGTGAATGAGTATAAAAAACTGTACCCATTAAGATTGATTTTATTTTATACACTCAAAACAATTATCAAACAATTATCAACATGAATGTCTGCACCCTAGATTTCATCTTTGTACTACATGTATCAACCTGTAGTCCAGTACTGAAGGAAATGGCAGATAATATGGTACTCTGCTATAAAATATATTTTGTACAATATATCATTTAAAAGAAATAAAAATATAACTGTATAAAAATATCAAAGTTTGAAAAATCCTTGGTTTTACCCATTTTTTTTTTAATACAAACCCAGGTGGATCGGGTAAAAGAAAGAAAGATAAGAGTTTTTGCCAACCCTGTAATTATTGACTGTAGTTAAACAGTATGAAGCACATAAATGTGGTTGTTCCTGCCTATGGGATGGAGTCTGGATTCTTGGGGCTTGAATGGTAAGTGAATGAGAATATGGCTTATTTAACTGGGCAGTCTTTTGGTTAGTCTCTCCTTTCAGGTTTTTTATTACTCAGGACCCAATCTCAACTCCTAGTAGGTGGGAAGAAAAGTGTGGAAGATGATGATGATGATGATTAAAATGATGATGATGATGTGTTATGGTGAAAGTTTTTGCTCTCCTCCCCACACCAGACTGCTGCTATGGGACTGTGATGACCGCTCCTACAGCTACTACATTGAGGCGTCCGTCAACTACCGTGACTGGGAGTTGATTGTTGACAAGACAAGGGAGGCTTGTCGATCATGGCAGACCCTCACTTTCCCACCCAGGGCAATTGTTTACTTCAAAATTGTCGGCACATTTAATACTGCTAATGAGGTGAGTATGTGACTTGTTTATCTGAATTATTTTGAAGGTAGTAGGAGGTATGGTAGGCCAAGAAGGTGAGAGATATGGTAAACGAGTGTGTGAGAAAGGTAGTATGGTGGATGATGAGGTTAGGAGCAGATCAAGCTGGTTGGATGAATTTTGTACAGTAGTATGACAAAGATTTGGCACTTCAGTTTCTTCTGTGTGAAATTATGGTCATTAAATTAACTCTAGCTGATAAGTGGCACAGATTGCATTAATGTGGATATTTATGCAGGATGATTTGAGTCGGGATTCCAGGGTCTTGAATGGTGAGTGAACGAGTGTGTGGCCTACTTTTTTTTTTTTTTTTAATAAGTAATCTGTCTGTACCTTATCTCACCCCATTGTTATTCCTTAAGTGGGAAAAGAGGTCTGGATGATGATATGATGATGGTAATGATGTGATGTGATGTAAGTTTCTCAAATGGAAGGCATGCCCACATATTGAATTTGTGCTTAATGTCGCTGTACAACAGTTTCAACCCAGCTTGAATCCTCATGATCTTTTATTTGTTGTAAATGTGCTTCTGATTGCAGGTGTTTCACTGTGTACACTTTGAGACGCCCGCACAAGTGGGGTCAGAAAATCGTCCTCGTGTGCGTGGATACGATCACGCCGTGGCCCCCGTGCGACCCCACCACTCCAGTGCAGCCGAGGAAGAGGTGCCAAGATCCCCACCTTCCTCGGATGGTGCGGTGACAGTGGGTGATGTTCTGCCTCCCGTACCTTCAGAGAATGTGGGGGTGGTTAGGGAGGGTGTGGTGGCTAGGGAAGGAATAGTGAGGGAGGGGGCCCATGGGATAGTGAGACCAGAATCCACTGAAGAGGAAAACCAGGGGAGGGAGGATGGGTGCAGGTGCGGACAGGCTGAAGAGGCAGCGTTTTTAGTTGAGGCTCGGGCAGAGGAGGACCCTGTGCCCCACGTGGAGGGTGCCGTTGCCCTCGAACCCCAGCTGCCCTTCTCAGATTTGAAGCGGGAGGACAAATAGTGCAGTATTGGCTGAACTTAACCCCTTCACTACATTGATATACTCTTTATTTTATTCTTCCCTACCTTCACATTATTTTATTCAGGTTAGGAGAGACTTTTTGATTGGGATGGATTAGACGTAACCTCCATCAATACCATCACTAGTAGAGGTCCTTCTTAAGTTGAATAAAGTCATCGAATAGGAGCAAGAGTACTAGTAGTAGTGGTGTTGGTGGTGGTGGTGGTGGTAGCAGTAGTAGTAGTAGTAATAACAGTAGTAGCTGTAGTACAGGGTGGTAGTATTTGTAGCCCCAGGTTCATCTGAAACATGAACCTGGTGGACTGCAGGGTGACGTTGTCCTGCAGTCCACCATCCTCCTCATGGGGAATAAGGTGAGAGAAGAGGGATGTTTGTATAACCAAGTTGCTCTGCCACCCAGTTATATCAGTGCCACCACATGAAGGCATCCCTATTCAGCACCTGTAGTGGTAGCAAAAGTAAAATATAGAGATATGTTATGGTGTTGAAGGAGTTAAGTACAAATATGAGTACAGTGTGACATATGGGCACAGCTAATGCAGTAGGTCCTTTTAGAGTTTGGTGGTCTAGTGGTTGGAATGCACCAGTCAGAGTTTTGGCTCTTCATGGTTAAGGTCTACAGGAGGTAGCTGGTGATTTTTATATCGTAATGTCTTCAAGGGAAACAGGCTGATCGTTTGCTTGTTAATATACTGGACTTTGGTAACCTAACCTTGGGCCCCTAAACCTCAGAAGGTGGTAATATGAGATTGGCTGTTACAGTTTTAATCATTTGCAGATTGGCTGCTAAATTTTCCCTTTCACTGCAGTGATGTTATATGTATTAGCTCATTATGCTACCTCTGAATGATTTTATGTTTAGATACTCTCTCTGAAGTGGAATATATTAGTCTGGGGTAGCAAGAATAAATACTAACGACTACATGTGATTGAAAGGGATGATTGTGTTTTTATCAGTCGAGATAAATTACTACGACGAAAGCTCGACCAAAGGGGACCCCATTCTTGCAGTTTAAACCCTTTCAAATGGGGATTTTTTAATAATTTATCTTGCATTACCAGACACTTATATTCTGCTTGGAAAAAACATATCTTACACTGAAGGGGTAATTAAGGCTTTACCCGGCCCATCCATTCAGAAAGTCTCCCCTAAGCTGAACTAAATCATCTGGAAATAGCAAAAAGAAACCAGGAGAATAGGTCTTCAGATTTAAGAGCTTAATTCACAGGTCCTGATCGAAACTGTTGCATTGACTGAAAGTTAAAAAGCTTCAGGAGTCAGAGTAGATGCCAGGTTTGTGTTCATATATAGTTTATTATGCATCCAAAATTTTTTCAAAGTCAGCTTACCTTGAAACTGAGAGGCTGAATAGGGGTTATCCCAATGATGCATTTTATTAATTTATTCCTACTACCTCCAGACAGGTTCATTCAGCATGGGAGTCACGTTCAGAGGTTAATGAAGGCTATATCTAACCTTTCCAGTTTGAAGAGCCTCTTGAAAGCTAAATAGAAGTGTTTGGATATAACAAAAGTAAATTAAAAAATATATCATCATATTGTAAGAGTTGGCTGACTAAGCTTAAATCCTGACTGTTGAGATGAAAAAGCTATATTATTGAAGCTTTGAGACTCTTTTGATGCATTCCTAACTGAATAAAGTCATCTGGCATTAACTAAAATTCATTACTTTAGTGGAGTAGTCCTGACAGTGAGAAGGTTATTAGTACTGGTATTAGTGCTGTGAAGCTCCTGTACTCATTTTCAGATGAATAAAATCACCTGTCATCACCTGGAATACAATACTAGAGCTGTCACAACCATGAGAGGGAAATATGTGGACAAGCTCTTAGTTTTTTATGATAATTTCTGGTGCATATGGTGATGATAGAGCTCATCTGAATTTCTGAATCATTGTTGACGCTGTCCTGAATTGTGGGATGCATGTTGATCACATCTAACAATTACAGGTGTTCCAGATACAGCAAGAAGTGTTCCATAAATGACCTTAAAAAACTCTGGGCTTCCTCACACCTTTGCTTACTCAGCTTTGATGTGTCCAAAATAGCTTTAACAAATACTGTATTGTGAGTGTTTTGCTTGTGGTTTGAGTTCAATAAGAATACAATAAATTCCATTAAGTCTATATTGTATGTGCTTCAAATATTTTTCAAAGGTTAACATTATATTTTGTGGAAAGTTTCATTGTGTATTTCTCATGATATACAATTTTGCTCCATACTGTATGTCCTTGTTAAGTTGCCTTTTTTGTTTGTTCTTTATGTTGTTAGGAGGTTATGTGAATGAAGTGGAAGGGAGAGACTGAGGATAGGTTGGACAGGTATATGAGTGAGGGGAATTTGAGGTGGAAATAGGGCAGCCTGATGAAAGAGGATAGGGAGACACAGAGGTAATTTGTCTGTCTATGGCCATCCCTTCCAGAAATTAAAGTCATCTGGTTGTAGACAGATGGAAGCTCACTGTCACTTGCAAAAGAATACCTTTTAGAACTGTATTGCCACATATGACATAGTTTTTACAGTTTTATCAGTTTAGAGAAACAGTTGTGTACACCAAGACTGACGAGTAGAGTGTATGTGAGTGAGGTGGAGGGGGCGAGAGGGAGGGGGAGGCCGAGGATGAGATGGAGGGATGGAGTGAAGAGGTACTGTATATGAGAGAGGGGGGTGTGAGTTGGGAGAGTGGTAGTGAAATGGCAGGGGACAGAGTGACATGGTGGTGATTTGTTTGTGGCCACCCCATGCGGGATTGAGGCGTCTGGCAATAGATAGATAGATAGATTATTATTATTTCACTCATCTTAAATTCACTTTCCTCTAAATACTAGGACCAACTTGCCTAGCCCCGTGCTCCTACGCTTCTCATGGGGCGACACAGGATTGGATGATGGATGAGTGGATGGATCATTATTATCATCATCATCATCATCATCATCATCATCATCATCATCTGGACCTCCATTCCCACCTTAGGGCAGGGTGAGGAGTAGCAACGTCCAGACAGCCCAAATTTTCCCAATCCAATGGGCCACGCTTCCGGTCACTCATCATTCAAGCCCCCAGAATCCTGGCTCTGTCGGATACACCAAAAACATTCACCACGTTTTGTAGCTTCACATAAACATATCTGATAGAGTCGGTCATTAGTATTTTGGAACACCTCTCACTTGTGAATCATTATTATTATTATTATTATTATTATTATTATTATTATTATTATTATCTCATAAGAGAGTTGATTGTGTGAAATATTGTAGCTATAGAAAAGTTTGAAGTCTGAGGGATTTGAAAAATGTGGAAAGTTGGAAAATTATAGAAATGGAGAAAAGTGTGAGGAATTTTAAGGAAAGTATTACCAATATATATAAGAATTTTGGGAAAAGTCTGACTGCATGGATATTTATGGAGCGTTGATATTATTCAGGTGATTATGTGAAGTACTGGTGTGAAAACTTTGAGGTATAAGTGAGGTGAAAAATATGGAACTGATAAAATTCAGGTATAACTCTATAGTAATTCTGAATTGAAAAATGTGGAAACTGAATAGAAAATGGTGATTCTGTGAAATACTGTTTGGAAAAGTGTTTAGGATTAATTCTGTGGTATTGTGAATTGAAAAATGTGAGACCCTGAAAGAATTTGGTGATCCTTTGAATTTTTTAAAATAGAAATATAAGTTGAGTGAAAAATTTGGGAAAAGTGGAATTTAGGTAGTTACGTGAAGAAGAGTTGAAAACCTTAAGAGCGTTATTTGATTTTATTTATCTTTTGTTTTTATTTGTATTGTTTTTTTTTTCAATTTTGTAATACCCCACATTACAATAATGAATAATAAAGAAGGTGCCCTATCATCAGTACATTAAAGTAATAGCTTGATGATCACACCAAGTGAATTATGCTTCCTAGTCAGAAACACTCACAACATTGGTTTCTTGATTCAGTCGGAACATTTTGAAAAATTTCTACAGTAGTTGTGTCTGGAATGTGATATATTTTTTCCCTAAAGTTATTGTCTGTGGTATTTTCATGGTTTGAGTAGAAATGAAGAAATAATTAACCCTTTCAGCCAGAGAATGCATTTTATGTTTTATTACTGCATTGCTGTCTCTAGGTTATTACATTTCACCTCAGGAGAGACTTTACTAATTAGAGAGGTTAGATAAGGTTAGATATAGCCATCATCACCACCTTTGATATGAAACATATTTCCTGAGTTGGATAAATAGGGTGGGACAGCAAGGACGTATTGGTAAATGGTGTTTTTGTGCTGTAGGGTTTAATTACCATGTACAGTATGAAGGGCTTCACGTACATGTACTTTTAAACGTACTGCCATGTTTATCCCTTATTTCTGCTTCATTTTCTTTAGTTGTCACAAGAATGCAAAGAAGTTTGTGAAATACTTAATTTTCTTGGAGTTTGAAATATTGCAGTGAGTGTTAGGTTATTCTTACCAACATGGCACTTTCCCGCTTAAATCCGTGATGTGATTTTTTAGTTCATTCTTTCTGCTTCTTGATGACTGATTAATCTTTGTAAATTGGAGGAGTACCCAGTAGCCATGATTTACTCCTCCATTATGAGAGGCTTTATTAAGTTAGATAAACTTGTCTGAAAGTAGCATGAATAAACTTAAAAGGCATCACTGGATTTATAGAATTAGTACTGGTATGGGCAGTAACTTGGTGCCGAATTTTAAAGATTTATAAGGTGGTTTTTGCACTGACGTTATGAAGGTTGGTAGTTTTGACTTCTTACATTTTAATCCCCAGGAGGTGATTCTCTCTCTCTCTCTCTCTCTCTCTCTCTCTCTCTCTCTCTCTCTCTCTCTCTCTCTCTCTCTCTCCACCAAGAGGAGTAGGTTGGTCATCTACCCTAAAATGCACTGGAATAAACTAGCCTAGCCTGAGGCCCCTACATTTTGAAAGGAGTTATTGAGATTGACTTCTTTTTTTCCCCTAATACTACTGCTGGACAGTAAAATGTTAACCTTACACTGTAGGTTGGGCTGTCTTCATATTATATAGTAGGTCCAGTAAGTTGCCCACCTAATATACTTTTTGCTAGTGGGTTTGCAGTATTTACAGGAAAGTGGCCTATTGAAGTGCCATTGTTACTTACAGAGCTGAGTTGCCTGTTTTCATCTAATTTACAGTAGTGTGTTGTTAGTTCTCAGTTAAGGTGTATTATTAAGTTGCTGGTGAAGTTGTATTGAAGTCAGGAGTGCATGTTTTTTGTTTTTAATCCCATAGTATTCAATCAGAAGCACGTCTTACTTAAAGCTGTTTGAGTTTTACTTATATTGAGTCTCTTACTAGTCATCCCTTGCTTTTCGCAGGTGTCATGGAGCAGACACGTTTTCGTTTTCGTTTTCGTTTTCGTTTTTGAAGGCTCCAACATGCTTGCATGTGTCGGCCTTGGTCACCTAATGGCGGCTCTCCACGCTGCTCAATCCCTGGCAGCCTCCCTGTTCAGTCCCTTAACCCTTAAGTCACACTTAATGACCTCGTCTCATGTCTTTCTCGGTCTACCCCTCCCAACCCCTCCCCCAATATTAACACTTCTCACCCTCTGCACCCAATTATCATCCCCAATCCACATCCATAACAAAAATCTGTGAATGCAGAAAGCTCATACAAAATGGTCCACAGTCATAATTTAACTCTGCGATTGCCTAAAACTCTTTTGAAATGCCCCATAGCATCACCAGACAGTAGAATCTTCTTGTTTAATATGTATTTTCAGATGAATTAACAACAGATTCAGTTAAATCATCCCAGCATATGCCTTAAACTAATGTACATTATTTTGTGATGTTAACTCCTACACAAATAACCGAAACCAGTCATATGTCCCTTTTCATTTACAGTAACATCCTTTCCATGGAGTTTATAAATCATCTTCACCCATCAACTTCATATATCACTCTTAGCTAATCTCATTTTACCTTTTTCCTCTCTCCCAGTACCTTTCTCTACCTTAGTGACCTATGACCCTTGTTTTCTGGTGGTATAATGTTTTCACATCAATCAAATAGCCAGAACTACCAGAGTCAAAGCTGTGAAAACAAAGGATGACTGTCTTCAAGCTTATGTACAGGCCCAGTTTTTTTTGGCATTATACTTGTGAGATCAGGAGGCTGACGATTTAATTCAGCTTGAGAGTAGTGAGGGGGTTAGTGAAGGCTGTCTAATCCCTCCAGTTCAGAGTCTCACTCAAGATGAATAAACTCGTCTGCAGATAGAAAGAATAATATAAACCCACATCATCAGACTGAAGGGGTTAATTTACTTCACTGTGATGATGTATATGTTTGATTCACTGATGGACAGTTTTATTTAGCATGGAAGAGACTTTTCTCAATGGAGGGATGAGTTATATCTTTCTTTAACCTCTTCAGTATGAGAAGCCTTCCTAAGTTGTATAAAATTGTCTGGAAGTAGCAAGAGTAAAATATACATACAGGGTGTCAATTAAAGTTTTTGTGAAACTTCAGGATGGCTAAATTTGAGTAGAAAATTCAAAACCATCGTATGTCCAATTCTTAAACCATTACAGTGCTATAACTACCAGTAATTATGGAGGCAAAATTGATCTTCAGAAGTAACCCATAAGATCATCAGAAATTATAGCATTTTGATGATTGAGAATTGGGTTGGTATTCTTGCGCAGTTAGGAGGCTTACTAACATCTTTTCCTTTCTGACTTATTTGTGGATATAACCGGCCAATATTGATTTGTGCGTTATTTATGCAAAAGTTTGATGATATTAGAATGATATAATTACAGTAACACAAAAGAGGATGGCAGGGTGTAATAAGCAAAATAAATCACTTAGGAAGTGGCATTAGGGAGCTTCCTTAACTGATGAGAGTACAGGCCTTGGACTTGTTTTGATGGGCTGTACCATACTTGTAGGGTTTTTTACTCACTGTTAGTGCCAGAACCTCTTGAAGTTACTCAAAAAATTACCATTACACCCTATATATGGGACTGAAGGGTGAATAATCTACTATAAAATGTGATGCAATGTTGCCCTCCATAAATCAGGAGAGATGGTGAATTACAGGTAATATTTGTATTGACTTAGGGCTGGATTATCAAAACTGAGTATGCCAAGGTTTGGACAAGCCCCCGAGTTTTTATTTTGATTTTGATTTAATTTTGTTTTTTACATTACTGAAACATGGTGGAAAATAAATGAAGTTGGGCTACTCTTGCTGTGTTGCTGATTGTGTTATATCAAGTGGAATGCAGGTTAACCATTCTCTCTCTCTCTCTCATGTATTTTTCACTGACCATCATAAATAAGAGGCATTCCTTCACCTTTGCATACACAGTTTTTATAATAATGGCATTTTTATCACTTTGTAGCTTTAAATGTACATGGAAACAGTTTTCAGATCATATATCACTCTTTTAAATCTTCCACTACAAGCTCCCTGCCTCTCTCTCTCTCTCTCTCTCTCTCTCTCTCTCTCTCTAAGTTGAATTAAATACAAAGAGATGTGTTAGAAGGGTTATTTGATATTGTTTCATACCCCTTTAGTATGATTGCTTTTTTCCCAGAGGTACAAGTAAATAAAAGTATATACTGTATATCAGTTATAAGGAATTACTGTATACTGAAGATGTTAACAGGGACTGTTTAATTCTCTCTCATCTCAGACAGTGGTAAGAATAAAATAACCATAAATCCTACTGAAGGGGTTCAAAAAGATGAAATACAGGTTAAAATTCAGACAGTAGGTTTACTGTACTATTTTTCCCCCACTACAGAGGCAGAATTGGTGGGAAAAATTGGCAAGGAATAATTTAATCCAGATAACGACTTGGAAAAAATAATAAAACATATTCACTTGCTCAAATTTCTGTGCTTAACGTGTATGCATGCATGTTTTTGTTTGGTGCCAAGTTTGTACACCCCACAGCAGTCCCAACTTTCATGCGTATACAGTTGGCTTGCTTAATTTGTGGACATAGTAAGTAGAGGGTAGGTATAGTGATCTTGCAGTGGTATCTTTCTTCCAAATTTATGATATTGTTTGGGTTTCTTTATACTAAGGAGGTAGAGGGTTTGGGCAGAAAGGTATATGAATGAGAGTGGCGTGGGTTAGAGAAAGGGCAGCCTGATGGTGAATGAACAAGGTGACATGGAGATGATTTATGTGGCCACCCCCTGTGGGATTAAAGCATCTAACTATAAGTAGGTAGATTGTCTTTCTACCAAACTTTTCTCATTGCAGTTACCTGACATATACTTTCAGATGTCCACAAATTTATGGAGCCAGCATAATTTCTTCATGCATTATGTAGTTAATAGCTAGAGAATATTCTTGTTTGTATTTATTCCCATTATTTTGTGTACCTGGACTAGATATAAGTAGCACTTTTGTTGTTCATCTGTACAAAGTTCACAAAAATCATAGTCAGCTTTGTATAACTGATAGGCTGTTGCTGTGCTTCACCGGAGTGCACCTTTTATTATCATTTATTGCATAGAAGTTCAGAAATTAATCCCTTCACTAGGAGGATGTCATTTTGAACCCTTTGGCTGCTATGATTTTCTCATCTGAGCAAAATTGGCTGGTACTAGTGTGAATAGAATTCTGTACTTACTTGTGGCAACCCCGTATGGAGTGAAAGCTTTTGACAGTGGATAAATTGATAGACAGATAGACATACTTATGTCCGTAGTCATGGAAGGTCAGTTGTGGTCATTTGTAACTCTTGGACAGTTAGGGATTCTCATATGTAGTTGTCTGAAATGTGTTTGAACAAAATGCAGTACCCAAGTGCATCAACAGCAGTGAAAGGGTTAAATTGAGGTAAATCATCTGGCAAGACCAAAGTTAAGGTGAAACAAATGCCATCACAGTGCACAGGTTAAGGGAGAAATGTTCATAACCCCTTCACTGTGAGTCTCTGATACCTGTATAGTGATAGGGAGGTAGCAAGAATATGAGATCATCGCACTGAGGGGGTCAGAGGACATGTTTCATCCCCTTAAGCTAAATTAAGTCATTGAAAGTAATGAGAATAAGACCTCAACAGACTTAAGGGGGTTAATTGAACATTATTTCTAATCCCTTTACCATAAGGGCTGTCATATGCCAAAGAAAATCATGTTGTAGTGGCAAGAATTAAATATAACAGGTGTCCTGGTAGAGAAGGGGTTAATTTTGAAGTCTAAGTTCACAGTTTATCATTGTTTCACAGATTTTACTGATATATCTTGCTTACAGAACTGCAATAAATAATATTAGAATGATTGTGTTGCTATTTATTTCCCATGCAATTTATGCCTGGTGGTTATGTGGCCATGTGGAGAAGATGGAGAGAGAGACTGATGAGGAGAGTGTATATGAGTGAGGTGGAGTGGGGGAGAGGCAGGGGGAGGCCAAGGATGAGATGGAGGGATGGAGTGGAGAGGTATATGAGGGAGAGGGGTGTGAGCTGGGAGCAGGGCAGTGAAATGGTGAGGGACAGAGCGACATGGAGGTGATTTGTTTGTGGCCAACCCTTACGGAATTAAGGCATCTGGCAATAGATAGATAGACAGGTTATGTGGCACAGTACTGTTGTTGTTGTGGTCCCAGGCTCATCTGATTGGAACCTGGTGGAATGCGGGCTAAAAACACCATTTTGAAATCCATCCTCCTTTTGGAGAATGGAGAGGTAATTGAGAGATGTATGTACAGTCAGGCAGCCCCACCACCCAATTATATCATTGCCACCAAGAGAAGGTGTCCTCCAGAGCCGTACAGTAGGCCAAATGAAAATCGTCATGTGCTAGCAGAATGATGGAAAGAAAAGAATATAATGGTACTGAGAATGCAGTACAATGGAAGAATTAAACTCATTTTAAAAAGATGTTTATTGGATATATAAAACTTTCAGCCCAATTTAGACACTTCACAACAAAAATAAGAACACTGTATTATGATACTCTGTACTAAGAACCAAATTTATATCTTGCACTCTACTGCCATTTTTTTTAGTAAGCTGTGACATTACAACAGTTTTTCAAGAAGCAGACATATTTCACATCTATTTTCAAACTGTTTTCAACATAATTATACTAACCACCAGTTTTTCTTCTTTTTCAGATTAGTATACAGTACATTCCCTTTGAGGGGGGCTAGGAGGAAGCTGAGGGATATTAATAAAACCGAGCAGTCCAGCTGCTTGGTTATATTGGTGCCACCACATGAAGGTGACCCTCTTCACCAATTTAATCTTCTCGTAAGTAAAAATTACAAAATTTGTCTTATAACTATGCCAAGAACAGGTTGTGTATCATAAATGAAACAACTGAATTTTAAATGCTTTTCATAGCCATTAACCCCTAAAGGTCAGTCCTCATTCTGGAACCTGTGTCATGGGAACGTAAGTTCCCGTTCCAAAATGTTTAGACACTCTTAATTTCTCAGCCACTGCTCTACAATAAATAATCATAGGACACTGGAACATCACTCACTTTAAAGCTAAATAGCTGTACTGTACTTTGCTGGGTATCAAAATTTTTATGATAGGTTTAATAGTTTTCATATGAGCAATTTAAAAAAAAAAATCACCTATTTTTTGTGAAAAATGCCTGCTCCTGATTGTCAGTTTTATTAACAATGCCTGACCCCAAGGAGTTAATGTTCAGTATTTTTCTAGCACTGGCAGTGATGTAGCAACATTTGAAAGAAATAATAATGATAAAGTTTATCTCCATACTCCTAGCCTTTTGACTACCAACTGTAATAAATTTCTTATACTATTCTGTAATTCACTGTAAATTGTAAAATGTATTTAAATTCTAGAATGTCAGCTTTGATGACAAGAACATGAAGTTGGAGCAGCAGAAAATCTCCTATCTCAAGGTCATTGTAACAAAGTAGGTAGCTGAAGCAAAAGATACTGCCAATTGACTGAGACATCATGGGCAGCTTACTGTACTTATTTCAAGTATTTGTTTACAGTATTTATTTGTATTTTAATGACACTATTTTTTTTTTCCTTTTTCTTGAATTCTAAGGGCACCCAAGTGATGCAAATACTGAATTTAAGTTATGAAACTGTTGTATTTGGGTCAGGGTTACAGTTATCCTTGTATACATTAGTTCAAGTCCTATTGAGTTGAATGGAGGTTTTTCTATGAGGTAAAATGGTGCCAGGGATATAGGATGATCTGTCTTTATCCTTATATATTCTAGATGACAGAAGCATTGTCCTGGGTCTCTATACCTTGAATGGGGTAAAATGGATTGGTATTATTTTTAATTTGTGACAGGAAAGAAGGTTGTGTCTAGTTTCCTCTGTATAGTACTTGCTGTATATGCTAAAAAGTTAGTGTATGTATATGAGTACAATTATGAGAATAGGCCAGTTTGCCTTCTTTTTCTTGTACGTGTTTCTTTTTAGCAGTTAATGAGAGTCACTGTTAAAACTTCATGCCTGCTGCCCATTCTCTCAGCTTCATTCTAGGCAAAGGCATTGCTGTTTGTCTAGTTGCTTTCTTCCTACCCAGTTGCTTCTTTCAATGCCTTATATCCTTAAGAGTAGATCCTGGTGTTTGTCTAGTAGTCTTCTTCATCTCCCCTCACCATCTTCCACACGTCATATCCTAAAGAGTGACTGTTGGTGTTTTTCTACATTATTTTCATCTTCAACTTGAACCAGATTTTCATTCTTTTGCTGCTTTTTCCATATAGTGGCAGAAAAATATATCATAATGCTGCGGCTCTATGTCCCCTCCATAGCACTTTGAGATTAGCACTATATTCCGGGTTTAATCTACTGTTACAGATCAGTATTCAAGATGGAGAGATGGCAAGTTTAGGCCAAGCTGGAGCAAAATAGGTACAGTTACTTTCTACTTTTCTTCTTACTTTAACACATCTTATATACTAGTCACTAGTGTTTGTCCAGTTGCTATCTACCCTCCCACTTGCTTCCTTCACTGCCTCATATCCTAATGAGTAGTTCATGTTTGGTTAGCAGCTTTCCTCCTCTCCCTCTGCCTCCTACCACACCGCATATCCTAGTCAAGAGTGTTTGTCTAACTGCTTTCTTCCTCCCCACTCATTTTCTTCCATGCCTCATATCATAAAGAAATAAGCCACTCTTGTTTCCCTTGTAGTCTTTTCCACCTCCTCTTGATTTCTTCCACAACTCATATCCAAATGAGTGGCTGTTGGTGTACAGTATGTGTTTCTTTCTTCCTCCCCACTCCCTTCCTTCCACATGTGATATCATAAAGAGTGGTCACTCGTGTTTGTCTAGTAGCTATTTTCCTCTCCTCTCACCTCATTCCATGCCTCATATTCTAAACAGTGCTCGCTGGTGCTTCATAGTGGGGATGTGTGTGCCAGGGCGGTGTCGGATCCTTCGCACGGCCTCACGTAAGTGTTTGGGCTGGACAGGGCCTGTCTCGCCCTGCATCTCCATTACATCAAGTGCTGAGTGATAAGAGAGATGTTAAGTAGATATCAATACATAAATTATCAACATCATCATATCATCATCACCATCATCCTAACCTTTTCTCCTACCTTAGGATGGAGTTGAATTCATACAAAAGGAAGACGAAAGAAAATAAGTGGGACACAAATACAAGAAAATACTTCTGTACTATACTACTGTTACTATGAACACACATACACGAACCAACAAAAAATAAAAGAAGTGGCTAAGAGTGACCTATCAATTAATGGTAGGTGACCGACCTATACAGGTATAAAAGCGGGAATGCGGAGCCTTATTTTTTGGCATCTGAAAGCTGCAATGATTGTGTGATCAGTTTCACTTGGTTTGCTGTTGATAAGTCTCTTAATTTAAGATTTTGTTTGGTTGTTTCTCACCTCACCCCATGGAAGAGTTGTTGTTGTTGTTTAACCTCGGTCTGCACAGATGCATTGACTGCGGGTAAGCAACTCCTCCAAAGGGATCATCCTATAGGCTCCTTACATTATTGATGTTGTATCTGTGCCTCAGTGTGGCGTGTGCTGTGCAGTGCTCCATTATGTGTGTTATGCCGTGGGGACCTATTCTACAAGTTGAGCACATGTTATCTGTACCATCTAAGGGCACAATATATAGGTGGGAATACTTACTGGAATGACGATGACTTGGTTATTTACTTTTCAATACATCATTATAATTATACTCTTTACATTTCAAATACCATTATACTAAATATGCAGTAAAATATCATACAACGTACCTTCTTCCAGTACTTCTCCAACAAACACCTTGGCAATACCCGACATGGCAATGACAACATTCTGCGATACTGAACATCCAGTGATTGTCTGCATTACCTGATAATAAAGAAAATGTGATAAGGGTAAGCTAAACGATGTGAAATTTATACAGACAATTAATCAGAGACGTTTTCTAAAATATAAAAAAATATCCAAACAATTGAAACTGTTAGCTGGGGGTATGAGTAAATCAGGTTTGTAGACAGCAATGGAATCTTGACAGTAAATAAATAAACAAATTAATACATTCATCCATCCATCATCCAATCCTATGTTGCCCCATGAGGAACTTAAGAGCCCGGGGCTAGGCAGGTTGGTCCTGACATTTAATATGAGATTTCGGGGGGAAGCTTGACAGGGGTTCCGCCGGCATAGATCACAGGTCCGGGGCGAGATGGGGCTCGAACCTGTGCTAGAGGGTACAGGGCACTGCGGTTCCCAGGCTGCCGCTTCCGCTCAATAGAGAGGGGCCCGAACCTGGGAGTAGCGCCCCAGGAGACTGCCCTATCAATGGGTGTATAATGGCGGGGCAGTTGCAGTGCCAAGGCGCACTTGGAGGGTGTCCCTGCAAGTGTCCTGGCAGGGTGCCCCGAGGCCACTACCACAGCCACTAGTAAGCTGGTGGGCTAGGGGTCCCAGATCCATTGCCTGGACCTAGGACTGTGCAGTGGGCTGGGCCTTTGGAATGTTTACCCCCCTTTATCTTACCGACTATGACCAAGTACAATAACAAGCATCAAAGCAAGCCTGAGGACAGCAAATCACCCAGGGGGTTTAGGGTGGGCTCGTGGAATGTGGGAAGTTTGAGGGGAAGAGCGGGGGAAGTTGTTGAGGCATTTAGTAGGAGGTGGGTGGATGTGGCTTGTTTGCAGGAAGTCCGGTACAGGGGTGGATCACCCAGAAAGATTGCTGGGAAGGATTGCTACTATAAGCTGTTTTGGCAGAGGGGAACTGACGGATATGGGGGTGTGGGTGTGTTGGTTGCGGAGAAATGGGTGGAGTATGTTATGAATGTCATGAGAGTAAGTGATAGGATAATAGTAGTGAAAATTTTGATCGGACGGGTGATTGTTTCAGTTATATCAGCATATGCTCCGCAGGTAATACCAATACACCAGTCCTGTATGAGACAGCCCTAGCATGTATTCAATATGGACGGTGGGTGTTAAGCGCCGAAGTGGTGACATGTAGAGGTGTATGGTATGTAGGAGG